>SNQJ01S0030881.1:0-35043 GCA_010110895.2 Picea sitchensis
GACTCTAGAAAAGTGTCGTATCTTAGGCTCTAAATTAGGAGATTTGTTTTAAGATGGTTAAGATAGCATTTATTGTAAATGGACACTTGTTTATTTAATAAGTGATCCATATCTTGAGTTTGTTAGGACTTTTAGTCTATATAATGCTCATTTCAAGGGTATTGAGTTGTTGTGATGTAAACTCTTGAAATGTCTCCTATGTAATTTCTTTTCCTATTAATAAAATTGTGTGTCTGAGGACACTTCGGCCATTATAAGGAAAGTGAAGAGGAATGTCTTGAGAATACCATGGTTAAATATCATAGCTCAAGAGAATCTTTTCATGTGCTCATTTTTTATTCCTTTTACTCTTTATATCCCAATCTCTTCTTAGATTCTGGTGGACATGATACTTTACCCACGATATCTTACTCTTTTCCATCACAATCAGATCTTTTCAATATGCCAAGATTTGGTGAAATTAATTTTGAACATAACATTTATGAAGTCAGATTTGACGCTCTTTCACTTTCATCACTCACATGGAAAAAATATATGTTGCAAGATGATTTTACATGATTTATTTTTGAAAAAGACAATGCACTCATTCTTATGGAGATCAAATACTCTACATTGCATATTCATTCTTTGGTTAGTTTGAATTTTAATGATTATGCTTCGCGTTTTGAAAAAATCCATCTCATCAAAGGAAGTGTTCAAACTAGTAATCTAATTGATGTAATGAATCCTCTTATGATGTGTTCCCCATTGAAAGATCTGGTTCATCTAAGTCATAGTTTGCATCCTAATTTTTATGACAGGAACTTAGAATGGCTCAAGGATTCATATCTAAAAAATCTTCATAATAAAGATAAATTTGTGCTTGCTTTGTTTCTACCTAAATATCTAGGAAGTAAGCATGACATGATTTTTTTAGATCCTCCATGTGAAGAAATTGATGAACACTTGGAGAATTGTCAGGAGGATGGGGAACTTCGGCCTTGGCTGATCGTTATGTCAGGTCCCCATAATATTGACAAGTTTTTCAAACTTACTTACATTCTTCCATGCCATTATGACCCATATCACGATAAGATTGCAGAATGGATGGAGGATTCATACATCGAGAAGTTTCAAAAGAATGGTAAGGTCGTGCCTGCTTTGTTTTTAAATGAATATATAGGAGGTAAGGATGGGGTAAAATCATGAAGATGGGTAACACTTTTGCTTGTTTATGACAATTTTTTTATAAATTTTAACATGTTCTTCAACTTCCGGTAAACAAAAGTATTTTTTTTATTTAGAATTTTACTTTACTGTAAAAACAAAACTTGTGAAGAATTTTGTTAGATTTCTACTGACTATTTTTCATTTTATTTATTTATTGAGATTTGATATGTCAATTTGGCAATTGTTTGACAGTATGTTCCTTAAAAATGAAGGGAACGATAATGAGTTATTTTTTCCCACAACAATGTATCCATTATTAAACTTTTGTTTTTGACAAATGAAATATACTACAACAATCTACATAGACTCTATTTTGTGACGACTATAGTTTTGAATCTAACAAATGAATATTATAATTTCTAGAATTTTTTGAAGTTGATCAATCTGAAAAAGTTACAGATTTTAAACACATGTTTTCCCTCACCATGTATCTATCTTAATTTTTACTTAAAATTAAAATATAAAAATACCCTTTTGAAGAGAACAGTTTAAGGATTATGAATATAAATTTTCCATAATTTTCCGCTGTGTATTTTTAGAGATATGGGTTTTTTATTTCACTGAATCATAATCTCACTTAAAAATATTATGCAGTGATTTTTTTATAAAATTAGATTAAAAAAATGAAAATGAAAACAAATTATACCCAATGAAAGTAGATTCAATTTTGAAAATGTTGGTATCAATTTCGAAACTAAATTCTGAGTATTTGTAGGAGTCCGCTACCTCCAAAGATCAAGTAAGCTAGAGAGAATTTACAGTTTCATGCAAACAGTCCCATTTTCAAGTTTTCAGCCAAAATATTCTTTCGGCCAAAACACAGTTTTTAACGGAATCCGTTAAAAATAAATGTTTCGGCCAAAAATTATTTCGGCCAAAATATGCTTACCGCAGGAAAAAAATTCATCCGAAAAATATTGTACGCGAATTTCGAGGGCACCGTTCAATTTGACATGCAAATTTTCGGCCGAAAAAATTCCTAGCAACATTTTTTCGGCCAAAAAAATGCTGCTAGGAATTTAAGAGCCTGATTCTCACAAAAGTGTTACTCATGTTCATGATTTTACCCCGTGACATATTTATTTTGTATCTGCAAATACTACATTCATTTATTATGATTTTCGACTTTCTATGCCTTGTAGGATTGAAGATGCTCTTGTCGCTGCACTGGAAATACAATTTTACTTAGCATTTTGATCTATGTAGAAGTTAGAGTAGGTGTAGGAATAGAGTCCTTTTGGGTTTTTATTGACTTTTCACTTTTTCCTTTGAATAATGCAATTATGAAGGCACATGGGTATGCAAAGAGAACCATGATCTGAATGTTGTCAGGGACGTCTTCTTTCAATTCCTTTCTTTTTTCTTTTCGCAGCTGTCCTGATTAAATGTTTCTTTTTCAAAACTTGGCAACATCATGCAATGATTTCAAATATTATGAAGCATTAATAAAGAGATTAGGGATTTGATCTTAGATTTACCCTAACAAACATAGCTTACCACTGCACGTAATTGCACTCATCCTGGTTAAGGATTTTTCTGTGACTTTTAATAATAAGTTTGGTCAAAATGATGTATCATGCATCACTATCTTAAGAAAAGAACCAGCCTATACACAAAACTCATAACTTTTTAGTTATTCCTTTTGATCCTCATTCTCTATGAGAGGTTGGCCTGGTTTTGTTTTTGGTCAAACTATTTTTTAAAGTGAGCTTTTGCAATTTCGATTTTGTTTGTTTTGATGTACTTCTGATTTTGAAGCCCATTAATAAAATATGTTTCAGTTTGTTGTGTGTTTTTTTTTGTTTTCTTTGATTACTTTGATTAAATTTTCTTCTCATCTGTCTTTTTGAATCAATATATTTCTGATCAAAGAGCGATTGTCAGAGGAAGCATTCATTTCAAGATTTATGTTTTTAAAAGAAATTTGAAACAATTGAAACAATTTCTGATGTTAAGGTTCAACTCAGATAATTGATTTGTAAGTCAGTTGAGTACTATGAAATCCTAAACGCTCTTTGTCAGAGTATTATCCCTGAAATGTGTCTAAATATTTGGGAATTACGATTATCTTTGGACTTTTTACACCATCCATGTTCTTAAAAGATCACTTTTAAGCGCTTCCCCATTCTCTAGATGATTTCTTAATTGAAATCTAAAATATCTAAACCATGATAAAATTTCCAGTACTGAAAGTAAATAAATAGTGATCAATAATATGCATGTCCTATAATCAATCTCCAATATCACCCCACCCTCTTTGTCATTTACAAAATATCTAAATTATATCATTATAAATGACGTAAGAGGGTTCAAAACACTTAAGTGTGGGAAATGTGTGTAAACCCGCCGGGGTACTGAACAGGCCTACCGACAGTGGGTAAATACATGTATGATACTAAAGAAACTTTGCCGGGGTACTGAACATGCCTTCTAGTAGCGAAGCAATGTCAGGATCGAGAGATAGCAGGTATGCGATTATAAGTTAACTTTCTGCATGAGTATATATCATGAATATATAACTATTGGATGGGATTAAAGTACTTGAGTGGGTTAAATGAAATCCCTGGCGAGGCTATAAATGCCTGTTGGCAGCAATGGCTCTATCAATGGTATTGTCATTTTTATAAACATCGTTACCCTTTGATCAAAACACACTTTCAAGCTATAATCCTCTATAAAAGAATTTATTTTTCTTTTCTGATTATAATAGTGGTACTCTTTTATAAATCTGAGCTAATCTTAATATTTTGTGATCTGAAAGGAAATTTGTTTCAAACCAGCTTAAAAACCATCTACAAGTCTTGTTCTTTCTCCTGAGATGAAAGTTTGACAGTTCAGAGATAACTGCTTCGCCCAGTGAGTTGCCATTGTTGGTAGCCAAATATTCATATCGCTTCAATGCAAGCTTGGAAAAACAAATTTTATTAGCTGCCTTTTTTGTCTGCGAAGAGTTTGATTATGAATTTTTTGAAGAATTGCTTGATTGATCATTTTCTGTTTTTGAGTTTTATTTTCAATAAATTTCTCGTTTACCCATTTCAATTTCATGAATGTCAAGCATGAAATTGAAATCGTTTTGTATGAACACATTTGATAAACTCTAAAGGTTTCTATCCTTATAAAACTAAAAGAGCCTTTGAAACACCTATAATCTTAAAACTTTTAAAGTTTGATTAACATATGGTTATGTCAAAATTTCTATAGAATTAGGATAGAACCTAGTTGCGTTTGATTCATGTTATGCCTTGATCAATTTTCAATAATGTTATGTTGNGAGCCTTTGAAACACCTATAATCTTAAAACTTTTAAAGTTTGATTAACATATGGTTATGTCAAAATTTCTATAGAATTAGGATAGAACCTAGTTGCGTTTGATTCATGTTATGCCTTGATCAATTTTCAATAATGTTATGTTGTTGCTTTACCCCTTTGCGATTTTGGTTCTAAAGCTATGCCATAAACCTATGATCCGAATGCTACCTTTGGTTGTCATGTCACAGTCTAATCATTGTATTACCTGGCTAGTAGCCGTTCTCGGAAACTATTACATCTCTGCCCTGTTCACCTGAACTTGCATTCATTTTGCCATTTGATGGTGCTTCATGATTGAGGATTAGGTTCTTAGCAGACGAGGTGGGTTTTGAGTGTATTTGTCCTCTGGTTTGGGGTTTAATCAACACTAAGAGTGGAAGTCATGGTATCACACTCCCATACCTTTGAATTTGTGCTTGACATTAGGTACATTCACCCAACCTCATTCGTTGTATATTGGTTTGAGCTACTGGTGTCACAACGTTTTCCCCTTCATGAATTATTTTTGCTTTGCCTCCTGGTTTACCTTGGAAACTATGGCTCCTGTAGTAGTGTAGAACCAAATGGCCCTGAGGTTTTTACATACCCGTGATTATACATTAGAGTTCAAACCCGTAATTGTATATCAAAGACATGATTTTGCAGTATGAATTCTAAGCAAACAGTTATGAATTTGACAAAACCATTAAAAACCCATCCCCAAAACGGGGTCATTTACCTTCCATGCATGTAGTTTCTTCAGAAACAAATCGATTTTAGAGATATGCCTCATTTTATAAAGAAAAATTTCTTAGAAAAAATTGTTTCGTTTGAGGAATTCCATTTCTCCTTTCCTCTTTGTGGATTTGAAAGTCTGTCAGTTATTGGTCCTACCCTGAGGAATAAAAACCCCTCCGATAGGAATAACCAGTATCCTAAAACATATTAAGGTCCTGGGAATTGTACTGGTTTTCGGTCATGGGCACAAAGGTATTATGCCAACATTCCATACCTACAGATGTGTCTTGCTCAGATTATGGCACATGAAAAGACCCCATGTTTCAGACTACAAGTAACCCCTCCCAGATATGGAACAGGTATACTGTGAGGGTTGTTTCAATTGGATCCATAGATATTACCAGTACATCCCTTATCTACAGGCTCAACTAAATCAAGTTATGGGTTGTAATTTATCTTTGGAAAAGGAAAATGAAGATTTGAGAGCTAACATCCAACTGGTTTCACCCATGGTCAACAAAAGGTTCAGGAGGTCACGAGACATTATTATAAAAAATTCTACCAATTTCAATGCTGCTATCAATTACAAATTATCTCATGTTTCTTTTTCAAAGGTTTAATGGGTAAACGTTCTTCTTTGAATTTACGTTTGGTTTGTTTATTGATAACTGAAATTGTTTTTTTTTTTTTATATTTTATTTATTAGACTATCTACAGAATCATGGATTCTATAGCATGTCTTTAGTTAGTTTATTTGATTTCTTTTCTAATTTAAAATTTTGTTTTTCTTTTCAGATGTGAAGGATATCAATGTGCAAAGGTTGAAGGAACGAGTAAATAGTTGGGAATGCTTCAAATTTGTAATTTTCACTTTGAGAAACAGTTTCAAGAATATTAGGATAGTTGCCACAACAAACCTATTTTTTTGGGTTACCTTTTAGTAAAGACATTTTTAAAATGGATCTATATCTATCTTGTAAGATATGAGAAACATACCATGAATTTAGTTTAAATACTGTTGCTTGACCAGAGACAAATGGAATTATTTTGGGATCTGATGATGGACTTATCATTCTGAGAAATATATGGGATGTAGTTTACTTTTTGGCTTTAGTCCTTCTGTAGATTGTACAATGTGATTATTGGCCTTCACATATTTTCTGGGCATGAAAAACTTATTTGTATGAATTAGCTTTAGACTGTTCTACATTTATATTTTCATGTTGTGCTTATCTCTTATGTGGTTCATTATTTATTGGTCATTATAATCTCCGTGACTAATCGTCTATCTATACATTTTGAGTTTACATCGAATGTTGGATTTTTGATAATACCATTTGCCATAGATTGAAGTTTAATTCATCTTCAACTTTTGAGCAATTTAAAGGTACACGAGTAAAAATTCATTTGTCTTTTTGTTTATCATAGATTACTTTTGAAATACAATTTTTTTTTTCTTTGAGTTGTTTTAGGAAATGTCATTCTTGCTTCCTGCCATAGATTTATGCTTGGAAACAAGTTAAGTCGAGCTTACATTACACAAAAAGATGAATACAACTTAGTACCTTTTCTTCACAGCTGATCAACATCAGGTTAGTTAGCTTTTTATTTATTTATTTTTTATTTTGATTTGTTTACTTTACGAATGAATAATGATTAAATCATCCAAACTTTAATGCTTTGTTCATTACTGTTTATATCATTTCCAATCTTATTTGTTCATTTGTTGTTATTTGCTATTTATAGTAATAAAACAATTTCCTTTAGTTTTACATCGTATTTAAACTTTGATTCATTAGTTAAAATCATCATTTTCACAAGGCTTTATTTAAACCTTGTATCTGTACATATCCATTGTATATACTACGACTATAAGCTAAGTAATTATATATGTGTGTTAATTGATAGGATTATATAGTTAGGTAGTTTTACCTCTTATAGTTACTTTAGCATCTTAATTGGCTATCTGATCCACAAAACCCGTTAGGGTAGATTATTCCAAACGACTTGGGTTAAATAGACAACCCCGGACCATATCTTCCCTTCTCGTTGACAGTGTGTCGTAATACCCCGTCGACACTACCATAGAGGACTTAGCACCAGAATCTTAGGCATAGTTGGTAGAAGATACATTTTTGTAGAAGAATTCTAGAACTGCTAGATAAGGGAAACATGACCCTTGTCAGATTGGGTTGAAAGGACAACTTCCAAGCAAGGAAAAATGGTACTATAGGGATAAGGCATAGAAATTTCCTCACATCATTTAATACAATATTTTAGGGACCAAAATCCTCTCAAAATAGGGAGGTATGATCCAAATTGGTTCATTATATAATTTGTCATCTATCTTGGTATTTTCTAGGTGGAAAAATTGGAGGAGTCGGCTTGCATGGCCCATTTTAGTGGTAGGTCACAATTTCAAATTTGAGGTTCAAAACCTTCCAGAGCCATTTTGAGGCATCAAATGATATTTTTTTGTGTCGAAAAAGCAATGATATCTCCCAACCTCTTGATTCTTTTCTACATACCGAGACCTTTCCAACGATGTTAAAATCACCTCAATCAGAGCTTGTATGCGGAAGTTATGTCCACACAAGTAGACCTACCTTGTTGACGACCATGATACCAAGTGGATTTTGCATTAGCCCCATTAATCACACATGTGGGGCTAGCCACATATGGAATTTAAAGAAAATTCTAGAAGGACCAAAACCTAGCAGGAGGTTGTTATCAACAAATTGAACGTGTGACAAAAAAATTGAGACCTTGGATGGAATTACATCTAACGACAACAATTATTGATCTAATGAATATTTAAAAGAGGAAGGGGGAGAGGGGATATCCTTTTTGGATACCTCTAGTTGGGATAAAAGGTGTGAAGGGAACCCCATTTACTAGAATGTAAGAGAATCTTTTGAGACTAAGTTCATGACCCACAAACCCAAGGAAGAGATAATTCCATACTTTCCAAAAAAATTCAATTTAGATGGTCAAAGGATTTTGACATGTCAAGTTTGATGAGAATATATATTTTTTTACTGCTTTTGAGAGAGTGGATGGAATCATGGGATACTATGATGCCATCTAGGATTTTCCTACAATCAATATGGACACCTTGCTCTAGGGAGATGCTCTGTTACATGATTGGTTGGAGATAGTTCACTATAACTTTAGTGATTAATTTATAAATGACACAGTAGAGGGAAATGATATGGAATTTCTTTGTTGAATCTACTTGATATTCCTTAGGGGTGAGAGCTAAGAAGGCGACAATGAAAGCCTTGAAGAGTTCTCCCTCTAGTGCGTTGGAATGTTTGAATAACCTTTTGGACTTCTTTTTTGATTTCATCCCAATGGGGCATGAAATAAATCATTGGTGAATCCATCAAGTCATGATGGTTTTTTTGAGGCCATATCCTTTACAACCTCTGTTACCTCCTCATAAGTGATCACTTGTATTAGGATATTTTTTTTCTCCACTGTTACCAGCTTTGGAATGTTGCAAATGAGGTTTTGTGTGGCTTGCCACCTCTCCTATGTTAAAAAAAACATGATATTCCCACACAATATGAACAACTTCAATAAAAATTCACACAACCAAATCAAATATCAATACATCAATTTTTTAATGTTTTAAAACCCTCGAAAAGGGAAACATTCTATGGCCCTAAATAACGTGGCCACTTAGGGAATTATATTAATGTGAAAGAAAATATTTGACAAGAGAGTTTCTCACAATCAATCATCAAAAAATGATCCTCCATGCTCTTTAAATAGAGATCATGGACCAATCAGGTGCTAAGACACTGATCAACATAGCCATTAAGATCGAGGAGAATATGAGCCATTAGATCACTCTATGTCTAGAACATATCACATATAACATAATTACAAATGCATACTAAAGAAACACACTTTTACCTATAGAAATATTAGATCAAGTGGAACTTAAATAAATATTATGTGTCTAAATATTCTAACATTCCCCCTTATGATAAAATTGGGATAGGATTGAAGGATTTACAAAGGTGACACAATAGGAGGAGGCATTAGAGCCTATACCACTTTACTGATAACTTCCTGAACTCCTAACATAGATCAAAGTTTGGAAAACTTCACTTATGTAAGAGAATTTGTGAAAATGTCTGTAACTTGATATTTTGTAGGGAAAAGGGGAACTTCAATGTCTCGATCATGAATGATCTTTATGATGAAGTGCATGTGTGTCTCAATGTGTTCATTTCACTAATGTTGAATTGGATATTTGGTGAGAGTGATAACACTCATATTTTCACATAGGAGGGTGGTCAGATGTCGCTACTTGAATCCAAACTTTGAAAGGATCTGTCAAAGACATAAGGATTATTGAATTGCATTAACCACTACTTGGTACTATGCTTCTGCTAAATAAAGAGAAATATTCTATTGTTTCTTACGAGCCCAAGTGATAGGTCTGGAACCAAGGTTGAAATCATAGCCTGTAGTAGGATTTTTATCATCAGAGTCGTCAACCCAATTTGAATTAGTGAAGCTAACCAAAAAAGGAGTCACCTTTGAACTGTAATATATCCCAGAATGAATTGTACCTTGGATATACCGAAGTATCCTTTTTGCTTCTTTTTGATGGTTTCATGGGTGTTTGTATATGTTGGGAAACAAGACCACCAACAAAATAAATATCAGGATGCGTATGAGTCAAATATAAGAGGCTATCAACTAACTGATGGTACAAAGTGGCCTCAACTTTGGGAGTAGTACAAGTGGTAGTAATTTTGACTCCAAACTGAAAGGGAGAAGGGGTTGGTTTATAATATTCCATGTGAAAGCGATGAAGAAGGTCACACACATGCTTAGGTTGGGAAAGAAAAATTCCTTGGTTTGTAATACTTGGAGGCCAATGAAATGCTCAAGTCTATCATTTCAAATTTATTCATAAGGATGGATTTCACACGGGTTAAAAGTTTAGGATCATTACCAGTGAGGATAAGGTCATCAACATAAATAACATATATTATGAGATGAAATCCTAATTTTTTGGAATAAAAATTAGGGTCAGAATGACATCTAGAAAATACTGTGTCAAGAATTAATTTGTCCATTTTTTCATACCGAGCTCGAGGAGCTTGCTTAACACCATAGAGTGATTTATTAAGGTGACATACAAGGTTGGAGTCATTCTGAACACAACCATGAGGTTGTTCCATGTAGATTTTGTTTTGCAAATTCCCATGCAAGAAGACGTATTTAACATCCATCTGATAGAACTCTTGTTTATGTGAGGTAGCAAGGGCTAAAACAAGGCAGATGGAATTCATTTTGGATACGGGAGTAAATTTTTCATCGTAGTCAATGCCTTAAAATTGAGATGATCCTTTGGAAACTAATTGGGACTTATGCCTTTCAACACTTCCATATGATGCATTCTTAGTTCTATACACCCATTTACATATGACAAGTTTTCTTCCTTTTGTAAGAGGTACAAGATCCCAAGTATTGTTCTCCATTAAGAAACGATATTCTGCATTCATGGATATGTCCCAATATGGATGAATAAAATATTTTGCAAATGTGTTTGGATCACGAGTCTTTGAAATTTGAGCCAAAAGAGAGGAGGATCGCTAGAACTGTGAACATGTCCAACGCTAATCTATAGGATTACTGGAAAGATCACCAACCACTTCTTGTGTTGAACATAACCATCTAGGAAGCGGTGGTGCTGGTGCAGGTTCATGTTTGATGGACTCATCTGAAGTAAGGCAAGCATGTGGAAGTGCATTTTCATTCTCACTGTCATCAACTAAAGAAGAAACCAAGATAGGAACAAATTATGGCACAAATGTTGAACATGGATCTCAGGCCAAAGATCACACAAGAGCCAAATTAGGCTCATAGGACAAGAGATTTTCATCAAATTTAACATCTCTTCTAATAATTATTTCATTGGAATGACTTTGAATAAGTTGGTAACCTTTGACATTTTTAGAATATCCAACAAAAATGCACTTCTCACTTTTAGGCTGTACTGCTTTCCTTTTTTCATCAGGAATGTGAGCTCATGCTTCACTACCAAACACATAGAAGTGGCTTACATTTGACTTAATTTATTCCGTTCTTCTTCTAGTGTTATATTTTTTTAAATCATTTGTGGGCGTGTGATTTACTATGTAATTGGAATGATTGATGACTTCTGCCCAATAATGAAGACTTGATCCTTTATATTGGATCATACAATTATCCATTGCCTTTAATGTGTGATTCTTTCACTCAACAACATCATTTTGCTGTGGTTTATGTGGAACAATATGTTGCATTTGAATTCCCTATGCAGTGTAGTAGGTTGAAAACTTATTGTTAACATATTTGCTGCCAATATTCATTATTAACCTTTGTAGTTGATGTCTAGATTTATTATTAACCCTTGTAGGAAAAAAACATGTCAAAAACTCCACTCTTAAGTTTAAAGAAGTAAACACAAGTGAATCAGAGAAGTCATCAATGAAATTTAAGAATTACTTGCACCCATATAAGGAAGGATAAGAAAAAAACTAGACAAATCACTATGTACAAGTTGCAAAGTGACCAAGGTGTGCCAAGAGGCATGTTTGTGAAAACTATATTGATGATTTTTTCGAGAACACAATTGACACAAACACCATCTCTGTAATAAACGAGAGAAAGACCAATCACCATATTTCGATTACATAGTCATTGCAATGAGTGATAGTTTATATGACCAAAGCGCTCATGCCAAAGTTTTCTCAAGTAATCACTATGAGAAATAAAGACTGATAGAAAAGATGATGACCCAAAGCTGTCAAATTTATACAACTTGGTAATATCATCAACAATTCCAATTGCTAGGACATGCTTATGATATTTTAAATCCTTGATTATAACTTGGTGAGGTGAAAACTATATGGTTTTAACTTCACCTGAATGATTGCTATGATATGCTGATAGAATGTTGCAGGAAAGACTTGAAACACATAATACACCATTTAAATGACCATTATCTACTTGAATTATTCTATACCCTACAACATTAAGAGATATATCATCACCAACAAATATTTGTTTGGTGCTACATTCATTAAGAGTAAAAAAAATGGCTTTATCCTTATCCATATGATAAGATGCTCCATAATTAATAAGCCACTCACAAGAAGAAGAAATAGATGTTGCATTGGAGGAAAACCAAAAATAGAAAGTGCATGTCCATGATAAGAAGAGTTAGAAGAAGAACAATCAAGATTGATATGGTGCTTCTTCATTGATACTTCTAAGGCCTTCATCTTTTTAAAACATTTACTCTTGAGATGACCATCTCGAAAAATTGAAATGCATGTCAGTCTTCTTACTTTTTGATTTTGGTCCTTTGTCACCATTGGGAGTGGAAGCTGCTTATTAGGGTTTAGGACCCTTATTTTTCTTGTTGTTGTTGATACTGAGAGGGGAGGGTGAATCAATATCAATTATTATTTAGCACCTTTTAAAAAATTTAACTTTTCGATCAAATAAATGCATCCCAATATACAGTAAAGAGAAGAAGAACAAATACACAATGCACAAAATATTTAACATGGAAATAAACCACATAATGCTTTTCTTATATAGTGACAAGATCACATTCATATGAACCTACAACTTCCAATATTCTCCAGCTCCAACTGGAAGGAGGCACTGATCCTTTGATTTACATGCACCAACCTGAAGGAAGCCACGACTCCCTAGATTCTCCAGTTCCAACTAAAAGGAGGCTCCAACGCCCTTTCCTTCCACCCTCAAATATGTGTATATAAGAGAATCAACCTGTCACTGTCACTGTCACTATCACTTTCACTGTCTCTGTCACTATCATTGATACATCATCATCATCAAACTAGGTCCACATAGAGATCCTAGGTCCACACGGGTCCACATATAAAACCCAACAACCACATAAAAACTTGTGCCAATCATGTGCCAAAATCTCCAAAACATAAGCCTCACAAACTGGATCCACATAGAGATACTAGGTTCACATGGGTCCACATATAAACCCAAAAAACCTCATGACAAAATCATGACAACATCAAAACTTCATATGGCTAGGAGGAACGTATGAGTTCTGCACGTAGTTGGTGACTATTCATTAAAGATAAGTGTCTTTATGTTCTTGTCTCATTTACTATGTTCTTTACGACATGATTAATTGTTTATGGTTAATATGGGTTTAATTATCGTATGTTGTTGCATATAATTAATTTCTATTATTCTGTAATATGTTGCTTTCATATGTAAGGTGGTGTCGATAGACAGTAATTGTAGTTGTGCATGAGTATGACAATTGTTGATAGTATTGCCTATTAAGTTAACCTTATGATTTTGGGTTATGAGTCTTCAAGAAGAGGTTTGAATAGTCGTGTGTGAAGATAATACTTTATGTGTATATGAGGCTGGAGTTACTTGTGTGCACATGGAAGCAGTCTGTGCGCACAAGTAGGACACATTTGGTAATGATTCTAGAATGGGTGCACACACATTAACACTGTGTGTTCAATATGATAGTGCCCAATTGTTTGTGTTACTTCCGTTGTTATAAGTTGTGTGGCGTGAATCAACTTGGGTTTGAGCGCATTACTTCAAGTGGTATTGCACAGACTAGTGTTTACAGTAGAATCTGCGCAACGTATTTTGGAATAACATTGTTCATTAGTAAGTTGAATGATGTTACCGTTTGGTATCAAAAGCAATTTGGTGATGTTACAGATGGGTTTCATAGTGACATAAGTTGAGATTGTGTGACGTGGTCCAACTTGGGTGGTTGGGGACGTTACATTTAATATGCAAGTGGTGTCTAGTAGATAAGATGACATGAATAAGGCTGGATGGATACCTAGGGTTGTGTGTTTGGCCTTGGAGATGCCTTGGGACATGGATGCTAACATTATAGAGGCATAATTTCTTATTCTGCTAGTCTAGGTAACTACATGGATGAATGGAAACCACGATTATTTAAATAATGTTGCATCTTCCTCCCCATACAGTTTGTTGATCATAACCATTGTGATATTGTATGGTGTTCTTAAATTCCTTGTGGGACAATATCCCAATATCTTGTCCTTGAATGTCTTTGGATTGACCCACAAGTGCTTGACAAGATCCTGATAGTTCATGGAAAACTATAGAATCCACTCCTCCATGAATTTGACAATTGGTTGGGGAAATTTGAAGAAGAATTTCAGGGGTGAGGGTTGGAATGAGCCGATAGATTTATTGGAAACATATTTGACTAATCAATTCTCAATGTTTTCATTGTTGATTAGCCATGAGATGATTTCAATGCAAATAAACACTATAGGCCTGGCTACAACCTTGTGTAACCTTGATTTATTAATTTGCTGCTATATTCTAGAGTTTGGGTTTACCTCATGAGGTGGAAGAGGGAGCTATGTGTAAGTTTCCTCCTTCAACATCTGATACAACTCACCCCATTTTTAAGTGGTTCACACATCCATACTGCCTAAAGTGTCTCCATAAGCAGGTCTAAGGATGTGCACTTCCTTGTCAAAATCTATTGCTTCTTCCTTTTCCAGACTTAGTTCAATAACATGTTCCTTTTGTTTTCTTTTTCTTTTTGACCCATCTCTAGATCCCGTGACTCATTCATTTAACCAACAGAGAAAATTAGTGGAGTTAGATGCAAAATCAAACTAAAATGCTCATTTTGGTGGAAGATTAATATTTTAAATAAAATAGCAGGGACATGACTCTCAGAGAAGTGGTTTCAGAAACCATTTCTTTTGGTGTTGGGCATTCTAGGGACATTCCAAATACTTTAGCTAGAAATTCCAGTTTGTATCTACTGTTTAGATTTTGGATCAAAAGTTGTAGGTTTTGTATAAAAAACAATGGCAATGATGAGAAAACCCGCATTGCGGAGAGAAGGATTATTTCAAAAATCAGGGTTCACTATATTTTGGACTTCCTTTGATGATTGTGAATTAAGTGTTTTTTGATGCTGGGTTCTAGCAGTCCATCTCTCCTTTAAATCCTTTTGTCAAATTCACTTATCGTGAGATGGAATGAAATTAAGGGATCGATGGGGTATCAATATCAAAATTTGGATTTACTGTGAATCGATGGTTAATCAACATCTTAGGGAATTTTTTGGGCATTGAGGAGGTAAAAGCAATGATTATAGAACCCTTTTTTGTTTTTGTTTTTTCACAATTTTCCCCTTGTGCCACAATCAAGAATTTTCCTTGAGAGTTTTGCAAGAAGAATAATTCATGCCATATGGGTGAAATTTAGTAAAAAATCTTGAAAAGATGAGGAGAAGGTGATAACGACTCATATCATATGTGTTAAGGTGATGGGAAGGTGATAAAGACTCATTTTCAGATTGACCAAAAAATTCAAAAGTCTTTATCTAGAAAAAATGAGAATGATTGGACAACTTCTTTGGCTTGTCTATTAGGTTTATTTTCTCAATTTCACTATCCTTTTCACATATTTCCTCAATTTAGTGTGGGGGTTTGGTCTCACTGACCAATGGAAATATCTTATCCACTTTTTTCAACTAGGGCCTTGCTTACTAGGTTTATGATTTGATACAGTTCTAATAGGGGAATCAAGCCTAAGGATCACATTTTTCTAATTCTTCCCCTTCCTCACCGTCCTGATGGTTGGGCGATTCAGTGAATTCCATCCCCTACTCCCTTTGGTTTTTGGATATTGAACAAATTGCATTGTGAAATAAGGTGAGAGGGTTTCCCTTTTCACAATGATTCAAAATTGAGGCCATAAATTCCATTTTGAGAGCCCCTTTTCATTGTGTGGTTACAACAATTTTATCGGTGGGGGTGGTCCAGGGTTTGTTTAATTTTTTTTTTTTTTAGTGTTTGTGTGATAAAAGTGTGTGCGTTTTGGGTGGAGATATGGAATATTCCATAGGTTAGGTGGAAAAACAAAAAAACCCCAAAGGATTAATAATTATATGATGAAATGAAAACATCAAGTATTTTGAGTAAGACATGCTTACTTAAAAGAGTGGATAGCTAGAAATGGGAAAAATATTGTTTGAAAGATGAAATCTGTCCTCTTTGATCACTGATGACAATTGAGAGAATTTTAATGCCAATTGCTTTTAATCATTGACTAGCATGTTTCGATAATATTTTGAGAAATGTAAAATGAGTAGTTACATAAAACCTTTTGTCGCCTTTTATTAAAAAATATAGATCCTTTTAACACCTTTTTAACATTTTAAAAGGTCAATTAGTACGCTTTGCATTTGGAGAAAAATTTCAAATCAAGGCATGTTTTTTGGGCTGCAACACTTCACAACTTTGAATTTTTTGAGTTTGTGATAATTACATAACTTTGAAAATTTTCAAGGTTGCGACGCATCACAACTCAAAAATATTTCGAGCTTGTGATGTCATAGATTCGAAAAACTTCCAAGTTGCAATATATCAAAAACTTGATATTTTTTTGAAGTTGCAAAATTAAATCTTTCTCTTGTGAAATACACTGTATCATGACTTAGAACATTTGAGACTCTGCACTATATTACATGAAGATTATTTTAGTTGTGACATGTCATAGGTCTTGAAGTTTCTTTGAGTCAAGTTATGGTGCATCTTCAGATTTGTTAAGGGCCATGACACAATGCAATTTGAAAAATTTAAAAGATGTGACACTCATAACTTAGGATTTTTCTCAAGATAAATATAGTGAAAAGAAAACTGCTCAAAGAGATGAAAATACAATTTGGAAGTTGATGTGACCCTAAAAGGGATGGATACTTACTCAAAGCGAGAATTTCTCTAAGTCATGATATGGAAGTTGGAAATAATTTTTTTCTTAGATTTATAGAAAAAAAAGGATGGCCCCCAACCCTTTTTTCCTAAGTCACATGACAAAGGCAAAAAGGTAAGGGGAAGTTGTTACTTGCTCAACACTACATTTTTTAAGGAAAAAATTAAAAGTTTACTTTCGTCCTCTAATTACTCTAGGTACTTATGCTTTTCATACTATTGAAGATTTATATGTAGGATTGCAATATTTTACATTATTATCAGTCAATTGGGTCTATCTTGGGTGGTTGGAAGAAATGATTGTTAAGCTCCCCACGCATGTTCAATCCTCATAAGTGACATGTTTTGGCTCTTAATTGAGATATTGTCATGTTGGCAAGGTACAAACAACCTCACTCTTGTTATTATCCCTTCAAATGTGCCGAATCATGTAAGTAGGATCCCTTTCATATATTTTTTTGGTTTGAAGTCTCAGTTTAGAAGATAATTTGGTGATAATGAGCAAGAGGAAAGACCTCTAACTCAAGTGATGGAAAATAAGGACAACTAGCATGAATTCTCTCAATACTTGGCTGAATATGGTCATTATGTGGGTGAATAATCCAATAAGTGCTACCAAAAATGAGTCATATACTATTTAATTAACGTGCTTAATTCCTATATAGGTCATTCATTTTCTCCAAGAAAGACATGGGATGAGATATATTTGTAATAGATATTAAATCTGGTTTGAATAAGATTCTTTCTTTTGAGGGGAAGAAATCAAAGGCTAACTCCATAATTTCAAATAAGTGACAACCAAACCCCCTTTTATAAACCATCGTAGATCCATCTTAACTTTGTCTCTATCATGCATTGAGAGGGATCAAATACCTCAAGGTGAAAACCTTTCCTTAATTTTTGCAATATAAAAAAAAGATTTCACCTCGATGGATTTGATCCCTCTATTGAGTCTTTTATATATATATACATCTCAACTCCATTTTATGCATGGAAGGAATTACACATCTCTCTAATATTGAGTAGCACACCATTGAAATGTTTTGACAATGAGATTTTTTTTAACTTTTTGGGAAACCCTCCAGGTGCTTACCCTCATTTCAAGGATGGCATGGGAGGTAAATTGGTCGGTTTCATTTTTGGCAACCTAACTTGGTGGGAACACTGAGTGAGGCCCAACAATATCTACAATATATATTCTCAGGGTCTTGACCTCGAGACGTCTTGCTTGTAAACCAAAACTCTCAACCACTCGAGCTAAACTAGTGGGAATTTCTCTTTTTATTTCTGTGTGTGTGTGTGTGCATACATACATACATACATATATAAAGTTCATATCGAAATATTTACTTTGGTGTATATTGAAATATTTTATTCATGTCCAACATTGAAATATTTTTTTTAAATGCCGTGTGTCAACTACATGTCAAGAAATGAAGGCATTACACTTCTCTCTCATACTAGGATGTTAAAAGCACCTATCGACGTAATACAATTTTTTACTTTCAATAAATGTGTGTGTGTGTATAGTTGATATAAAAATATTTTACTTAAGGTGGACATTGACATACTTTATTTATTAATATTTGTTTTAAATTCCATGTGTCAACTCCACGTTGAGCATGAAAGGAATGACACATCTCCCTCATATTGGGATGTAGAAAGAACCTCTCAAAGAAACGTTTTTTAGTTATTAATATGTAAAAAAAAATGCCACATGTCAATTCCATGTTGAGAATGGAAAAAAAATACACATCACGCTCATACTAGGCTATAGAAAGTGCCTCTTGACGTTATAACCATTTGGTGTGTAAGTCATTTACTATATCGATTGGTTAACAATGCAAATTATTGACCATACTTGAAGTGATGCATCATGTATTTGGTTGCAATGCTTGATACTTGGTTCAATAGTTGGTATTTTTTTCACTTTGGTTGGAATTCAAAACATTTTATCACCTAGTTCATCACTTACTTTGAACTTCCCCACACACCCATAGAAGGTTGGGGGTTCTAGGTTATTTATTGTATTGATTGGTAATTAATGAAAACTATTGACCATACTTGAAGTGTTATAACATTTATTTCATCTCAATTCTTGATACTTGGTTTATTGGTCGCAATTTGTGCACTTTTGTTGGATAAAAAACATTTTTATGAAAATGAAACCTTGTCATCACCTAGTTCATCACTCACTTTCACCCCTCCAATCCCTAAGAATAATTTTCTCACTTTATCCCCTGCTAACTCCAATCAATAGGGGTAGGGGGTGAAAGTGATAAAATTATGAGATATAGGAGGTTGAAAGTAAGGAATATGATTTGATCACTTTAATCCCACCTCTCCCCCACAATGAGGAGGGTGAGGGTGTGGGGGAGGAATAATTTTCTCACTTTCACCACTCCCCACCCTCATGAGGAGGGTGAATAATTTTCTCACTTTCACCCCATCCTCCCCATGAGGGTTGGAGGCATAAACATTATTCACTTTCACCCACACACTCCTCATGCAAGTGGGGGTGGGGTGAACGTGATTTTTTTTTTTTTAATTTTCTTAATTTTCTCATGAGGGTGGGGATTTGGGGAGGGAAGGTGGAATGGGTCATGGGGATGGTGGGTTTGAAAAGAAAAATAATATTTTATTCTAAGTGGGGGTAAGGGAGGGGTGAAATTAAGAAAATTATATTTAGGATGCGGGTGATGAAGGGGTGGTTGAGGGAGGGGTGGAAGTAGGAAAAATATATTCAGGATGGGGGTGAGGGAGGGGTGAAAGTAGACAAATTATTGAATAAATTGCTCAATTTCACCCCTCCCTCACCCCCACCTTGAATAAAATAATTTTCTCACTTTAAATTCAATAATTTGGTGAATTTTACCCCTACCCCACTCCCACCTTGATTGAAATAATTTTTTCACTTTCACTACCTCCCACCCCTCATAAGAGCAAGGGGTGAAAGTGAGAAAATTTGAATAATTTTCTCACTTTTGCCCTTCCTCCACCTTGAGGGGTTGAGGTGGGGGGGAGGGGGGATTTAAAGTGATGAAATTATCTCCTAATGAAAATGACCAAATTGTTTAATAATTTTCTCACTTTTAAACATCCACCCCCACCCCATTCCCCCCACTCCCCCGTTTTGAGGGGTTGAGGTGGGGGGTTGAAAATGATCAAATTATTTCCTCTTGAAAGTGACCAAATTGTTAAATAGTTTTCTCACTTTAAAACATCCACTCACCCATTACCCCCACTACTCAACCCTAGGGGGTGAAAGTGACCAAATGATCTCCTCATGAGGGTGAGAGTGGGTGAAAGTGTGCAAAATATTAAATAAATTGAGAAAATTATCTTCTCATGAAAGTGAGAATACTATTATCTCCCCACCTCCCATTCAACTTCATACCCACTTTCATTGTGGGGTTGGGTGGGAGGGGAGTGAGGGGGGGGTGGTGATTTCATGCCCCATCCTCCCACACCCACCTTCATGAAGAGATAATTTTCTCACTTTCACTCCCCCCCCACCCAACTCTCATAAAGAGGGTGGGGATGGGTGGGATTTGGGGGGTGGTGAAAGTGAGAAAATTTCCAAACATGAAAATAAGTTTATCACTTCCACATTTCCAAACATGAAAATAAGTTTATCACTTCCACCTTGAGGCCCCCCCCGCCACCTACCCATACCCCAACAAACCTTATGAAGGGGTTGGGGTGAAAGTGAGAAAATTATTGAAATAATTTTCTCATTTTCATCTCCTCCCTAGCCCAATAGTTTTCTCACTTTCATATCCACATACTTCCACCTATGACATAATATTATTTAAATAATTTTCTCAATTTCGACCACTAATTTTCTCACTTTCACCTCCCCACACCCCCACCTAGGAAATAATTTTCTCAATTTCACCGCATACCCCACCCATCCAAACCCAATATTTTTCTCAATTTGACCCCCATCACCCCACCCTCATGAAGAGGTAGGGTATGATCTCCCCCAACACTTCTCATGATCAAATTATTCAACAATTTTCTCAGTTTCACCCACCTCCACCCTCATAAAATCACGAGGAGGGCATAGGCATGTCATAAGAAGGGTGGGTGTGGGGGAAAGTAAGCAAATTCTTGGTGAAAGTGAGAAAGTAAGAAAATTATTTTCTTACTTATCCCCACCCTCATCCTCATGAATAATTTTCTCACTTTCACCAATAATTTATCGACCCTCATCCTCACTCTCACACCCACAATCATTAAGGGGTTGGGGTGCTGAAGGTAAACAAATTATTATTATTATAATTCAAATAATAATTTCTCACTTTCACTCTAAAAAAACCCACCCTCATGGATGAGGGGTGTAGAAAGGGAACAAGTTCTTATTTGAATAATTTTCTCACTTTCACCCCCTCAACCCCCACCCTCATAATTTTCTCACCCTAACCCTCCAAACCTCCACCTCCACCATCATATACACTCACGAGGGTGGGTGTGAGGTCAGTGAAAGTTAACAAATTATTCAAGTAATAATTTTCTCACTTGTGACCATCCCCACCTATGAGGGTGTTTTCTCACTTTCACCCCCTTGAATATTTTTCTCACATTTAACCCCCAATTTTGATATGTTTTTTTTGGAGGTGGGAGGGTGAGGAGTGAAAGTGAAAAAATTATTATTTGAATAAATTGGCGGAGGGTTGTGAAAGTGAGAACATTATTATAATAGTAATTTACTCACTTTAACCCTCATTCCTAAAGTTTCCGCAAGGTTCTACGACTCCTTCTGCTTCACACAAAAATAACAAGGGTTTTCCCTTTGCTTATAAATTGCTCCATCTAACCTTTTCTTTTGCATGTGGGATACTAACTCCATTCATATATCAATGACTAGAAATTCATCGCGGGGTGCGATCAACGACTCCTGTGCATTGTTTCTCTGGAATTCATAACCTACGATTTTGATGTCCAAATCAAACAAACAATGGATCGTTGGAAAGCCTGGGCCATGGAGAATTTCCTGAACACGGTTTCTATAGTGGAATAACAACTTTAAACCACAAGAATTCTCCTCTAATGTTGTATTGAAGTAAAAATAATTTTTACCCCAAACAATTTTTTTATTCAAACGACTTCAACTGTCATGTACTAGGCTCCTGCAGACCAGTGTTGCAACCTTCGGCTTTGATACCATAATGTAGTGTCCCCTAGCTCTTTCAGGGAATGCTACTCGTGGAAAGAGATAAGAACAAAATTTCTTCTTGCTGATTTAAATACTGTAGCTTACCAGCTATGATTTAATTCACAATTTAAACTATAATTAGATAACCATAACAAAATGCATCTACAACATTCTAAATGAACAAGAATGCAACAAATGACTCATTCACAATAACAATAAACCATTCACATACACAACTTAAGAAACAATAATTAAAGTCAGTAAATAACTCATAAAATAGATAAACCCTTATCTTTATAAAACATTCATGCAACTAACTACTTGGGAAGGATGTTCCACCCAACCATAGACCTTCTATTCTAAATCTCAACAACAAGTCACCCCCGATATGGGTCTAGGAATCTACAAGAGAAGGGTGCCTCTCACAACCCACTCACAACTTACTAACACACAACCCACTGATATTCTCCTACAACTATCTCGAATTTACCTCCAACTCTCTTCCTCTTGACCTATCCAACCCAATGAATGTACCCCTTCACTCCTCTCAGTCCATTGGGCATCCCATTCATTTATTAGGTTCTCTCTGGCTTAGGTGGCCATGAATATCTTTGTTGGGAACTCAAGAGACTCACTTTCAAGAAAACTATTAGAAACCAACAACAACACTTTGTTGTTACAACACAACTCACCTAGGAGTTACTCTTCAGGCTTGACAACCTGGTTCTTCAACTTCCAGCTCCAAATACGCTACCAAATTCTCCAACATGCTCCTAAATTCGCCCAACCTCCTTGTTCCAGTCCTAGTGCACTTTTACTTTCTCCCTGCTTGTTGTTCATGCACAACTTAATGTGTAAAAACTGCCTATAACAACCCATACAAATTTCCTTTATTTTTCCAAGACCATTGACTACTCACTCTACCCAATGTTGATTGCTTATTCTCCATGATTTCAAATAACTATGGGATATGACTCTCACACCCACCCTCTTACATGAGTTTAATGATTGGTCTCTCACACACTCAAACATAAATTAGAAGTTTTCCTTATTGATAATAAAATTCAGAAAATTGGGTTTGGATTAATACCCATAAACCATTTCCCTTTGGGCCTCCTCTTAGACATTCTCTTCTCTTGTGGAAAAACTCAACCCTCAACCCCCATCTTTGTCCATATTCCCAATAGCTAGCATCACATTATTATTTTTTTATTAAAAATATAAAATACATTTAACATATTACATCCTTAACCACAACCATATTTATATTTACATTATGCATTAATTAAACTCAAAATTGTAGTGAAGTGTTACATTACTATATTGGGGAGAAATGTAAAAGTGAAAAAATTATTATCTTTATAATTTACTCACTTTAACCCTCACTCCTAAAATTTGAACCCCCACCCCTACACTCACTCCCAAACTCATCCCCAAGGTTTGAATAATTTAATCACTTTAATCCTCACCGAACCTTTTCTCTAGGGTCGCGGGAGTTAAAATTTACTCACTCCTTGGGGGAGTGAATTATTATTTGAATAATTTACTCACTTAAATCCTTGGGTGGGAGGAAATTATTATATGAATATTTTTCTCATTTTCACCTCGCTTTCATTTGGGCTAAACAAATTTTATTCAAATAGCAATAACATTAATAATTTTTTCAATGAAAGTTTTTGTAAAGGAGATGAAAGTGATAAATTAAATTCACATAATAATTGGTCTTTCACCCCCTCAACCTTAATAGTTGTACACCCCCTAAAGAGGAGTGAATGGATTTGAACAAATTATTTAAGTAACATTTTTTTTCCACTTTAACTCTTCACCCAATAAAATGGGTATGTAGAAAAATGGGAGGAAGGATGAAACTAAAAACATTATTTAAATAATATTTTTTTCAATTTAACTACCCCTACTTGCATGCACCCTCAAAGAATGTGGAAGGGTTAAAGTGAACAAATTGTTACTTGAATCCTATAAAACAATTTGTAAGAGGAAGATGAACATAACCTTACCCTACTTGCATGGACCCTCAAAGAATAAGGGGGTGGGGTGGAAGGGTTAATGTGAGCAAATTATTACTTGAATCCCAAAATACAATTCCTAAAGGAAGGTGAGCATGATCAAATTAGTATTTGTTGGGGAAGGGTGAATGTGAGAAACTTATTTTTTTAATAATTTTTTCACTTAAATTATAATTATTAGGGTTGGTATGAGGGTGGGGTTGGTGTCAGTGATTTATTTTTTTACTTTCACCCTATTTTCACATGTGAAAGTGAGAAAATTATTCGAATACTGATTTTCTCACTTTCACCACCCAATGAGGGTGGGATGGGTGTGAGAGTGGAGGTGGTGGTGGTGGTGAAAGTAATAATTTTCTTACTTTTACCTCCTGTTCCCACTACCATCAATAATTTACTCACCCCCACTTTCACCCTACTTTCACATGTGAAAGTGAAAAAATTATTCGCATAATGATTTTCTCACTTTCACCACCCAGTAAGGGTGGGATGGGTGTGAGAGTAGAGGTGGTGGGGGTGAAAGTGATAATTTTCTTACTTTTACCCTTGTCCCCACCACCAATAATAATTTACTCACTTTCACCTCCTACCCCCACTTTCACGAGAGTGCATAATTATTCAAATAATAATTTTCTCACCAAGCAACTTATTATTTGAATAATTTTCCATCTTTAACCTCCCCCATCCCATGAAGGTTGGTGAAAGTTAAGGAATGATTCAAATAACAATTTTCTCACTTTCACCGTCACCCTCAATTACTCAAATAATATTTTTCTCACTTTCACCTTAGCCTCCATGAGGGTGAGGGTGAAAATGATAATTTTCTCATTTTTACTCCACTTCCACCACCTCACCATCAATAATTTGCTTATTCTCACTCCCCCCAACACCCCACCCTTGTAAGGGTGTCTACTTTTCAAATCATAATTTTCCCACTTCCCTCCACCTCATGAGGGTGCATAATTATTCAAATATTAATTTGCTCAATTTCACTTCCTACCTTTAATTATTCAAATAATAATTACTCACTTTCACCCCGTACCCCCACTTTCATCAAAGTACATATTTGAATAATTTTCCATCTTTGACCTCCCCCACCCTCATGAAGGTTGGGGGTGTGTGGGTGTGGGTAAGTGAAAATGAGAAAATGATTCAAATAACAATTTTCTCACTTCCACCCTCACCCTCAATTATTCAAATAATAATTTTCTCACTTTCACCCTAGCTTTCATGAGGGTGAGTCTAAAAATTAGAATTTGCTCATTATCTCTCACCATCAATAATTTGCGCATTCTCACCTCCAAACACTCCACCCTTGTAAGAGTGCATAATTATTCAAATCATAATTTTCTCACTTCCATCTAATACACCCCACCCTTGTGAGGGTGCATAGTTATTCACATCATAATTTGCTCACTTCCATCTCATGAGGGTTCATAATTATTAAAATATTAATTTTCTCAATTTCACCTTTCACCCTTAATTATTCAAATATTAATTTTCTTACTTTCACACCCTACTTAGGACACTACCATCACTATTGAACCACGACTCAATTGGAAAATATTTAATCTCTTTTAATTTAATATAAGTATTTGGAAGATAAATGTTATCCTCCCTAACCAAGTTCAAATCTGACCTATAAGTGGACTACATAGGTGGGTTATGAAGCCCATGAACCCCAAGAAACATGAGACTTGGACATAGGTTGGCTAGCTGATAGCAAAGGCTCATAACCAATCCACCTAGCAAATCACTTTAAAAGTGACTAATTAGTTGCCAATTAAGTCCATTCACAATGTGGAGTGAAACTACCCAAGTTCAAATCCCACCTATAAGTGGACTATAAAGCCCATGAAACATAAACACTCCAAGACATAGGTGGGTTATGAATCCCATGAGACTTGAACCTCAAGAAACATGAGACTTGAACATAGGTTGGCTAGCTGATAGCAAAGACTCATAACCTATCCACCTAGCAAATCACTTTAAAAGTGACTAATTAGTTGACAATTAAGTCCATCCACAATGTGGAGCCAAACTGCCAAATCCCACCTATAAGTGGACTATAAAGTCCATAAAACATAAACATTCCAAGGCATAGGTAGGTTATGAAACCCATGAAACTTGAACCCCAAAAACATAAAACTTGAACATAAATTAGCTAACTGATAGCAAAGACTCATAACCAATCCACTTAACAAATCACTTTAAAAATGACTAATTAATTAACAATCAAATACATCCACAATGTGGAACCAAATACTATATTAATATTTAATATTTAAAAAATTAAGAGATATAAATAATAATAAACATTTCTTTTTATTTTACAAAATAATCATAAATATAATTAAGATAAAATAACATTTAAATAAACTACAACTTTATAATCATTAAAAATCCTGCACATGGTACACAAGATGGTACTTGTCTTTTTGTTTTTCTAGCTTTTTATTCAGAGTTAAAAAACATTTTACAACAAAATGCTCATATGAAGATCGTGGTCCATAGTCATACTTACCCCTTATGTTTTGAACTTCATTTACGAAAAGAGGGATCCTCAATTTCCAATTTGAGCTCTTTTGGTTGGGAAGTACTGTAGCAATAAAATCAGAGATTTCCAGTTTGGACTCTTTTGGTTGGACACTGCTGTAACAATCACATCAAAGTGTTCACATGTTTTTGCATTGATGATATAAATGCCCCTTACTGTTGTCTTATTTTATTGATTTTTTTTTTTTACATTATTTGGAAATTGTTGTTATAATTCTTTTAAATTCAAAATTAAATTAACAAGTTCATTTTTTATTCTTTTATGTTTTTTTATTTATTTATTGATAATACACATACCCTTACTGCTTAGTCTTACTTCATTGTTTATTATTATTTTTATATCATTTGGAAATTGTTGTTATAATTCTTTTAAATTCAAAATTAAGTTAATAAGTTCATTCTCTTTTCTTTTATATTTTTGTATTGATGATTTAAATGCCCTTACTGCTTTGTCTTACTTCAGTGCTTATTCTTTTTTTATATCATTTGAAAATTGTTGTTATAATTCTTCTAAATTCAAAATTAGGTTAACAAGTTCATCCTCTATTCTTTTATATTGTTGTTGTTATAATTCTTCTAAATTCAAAATTAAGTTAATACGTTCATCCTCTATTTTTTTATGTTTTTGCATTGATGATATAAATGCCTTTATTGCTTTGTCTTACTTTAGTGCTTATTCTTTTTTTACATCATTTGGAAATTGTTGTTATAATTCTTCTAAATTCAAATTAGGTTAATAAGTTCATCCTCTATTCTTTTATATTGTTGTTGTTATAATTCTTCTAAATTCAAAATTAGGTTAACAAGTTCATCCTATATTCTTTTATGTTTTTGCATTGATGATATAAATGCCGTTTTTGCATTGATGATATAAATGCCCTTACTGCTTTGTCTTAGTCCACAGTTTATTCTTTTTTTTTTTTACATTATTTGAAAATTATTATTATAATTCTTATAAATTCAAAATTAGCCTAATAAGTTCATCTTCTATTCTTTTATATTATAAATTCAAAATTAACTTAATAAGTTCATCTTCTATTCTTTTATATTGTTAGATAAATATGATTGATCTTTTATATTGTTGGATAAATATAATCCATAAAACAAATTATGTCTTACTTCACTACTTATTTTTTTTTAACATTATTTGAAAATTATCGTTATAATTGTTCTGAATTCAAAATTAGGTTAACAAGTTCATCCTCTATTCTTTTATATTGTTGGATAAATATGGTCGATGCAAGAATTATGTAACAAATTTACAGTCAAAGAATGATTGTTGGTATAATATTCTAAATTCAAATTTTGGTTACCATGTCCCTCTAATATTTTATATTGTTGGATAAATATTGGTGATGTAAGAACTATCTGAAGGAAAGCTTGTTTCCGATTTTACAGTGTTTCCAAATTTACAGTGGAAACATAAAAGATGACTTCTTATTTATAATTTATTTTGAAAATGTACAGTGGAAACGTAAAACATGAATTCTCATTTAATTTTTTGTTTGTCATTACATACCGAAGATAGAGAAAAACAGTTTTTTCCTAATCAATGTTGACTGGGTAGAAAATATGTAATTGGTGTAGAGTCGACTAGATTTCCATATTGAGTTGACTAGGGTTTATATTTATATTTGCAAGTAATCTTGTACATATCAACGTCAGCATTTTCGACTCAATATCAAAAAGCTAATATTACGGACTCTCATTCCTTTGTCAGATTTGAATTTTATTCTTGCCTTCCCTTTGTCTGGTTTTAATGTCATACTGTCAAAGTTTAGAGCAAAGAATCATTAGAATGAAGGGCCATAAAGTTCACATGCTTATATCGGTCATTCAATACTTGTGATTGTTGTACTCCTTTGCTATTTTTTGATCTCACCTCTGTCTCAGCGTGGCAGAGTCAGAGGCCTATGATGACACAGCAAGAAGCTTGTTTCCAGAGACGGTGCCGGTAGAATTAATAAGTATTGTCTCCATTCATTTATGGAGCATGGTGTACATGCTCTACTTGGGACCCCCACCCAGTTCTCTCCTGTTACATAAACCCTAAAAACAAGCCTTTCTTCTCATGAACTTCAATGGTCTTGAAACTCTTGCTCCTGCATTAAAGGGTCACCGATTCCATTTACAATGAAAGGTATGGATACCATACTTCTTAATTATATCACTACCGCTTCATGTTTTTTTTTTTCTGTTATTTTTTCTGGAATGATATGGTGCTCTCAACTTTCAGACTGGTGTAGCTTGTAGCAGGCGTTGTGTAAGCTTACTTCACTTGAATAATATTTCGAAATATGTATATATATCCTTCTGATTCGTTGTTGTGTTTTTTTTTATATGTTTTTCAGTTCAAATGTTGGTGCATGCCATTTTGAATTCTGCAGTCATGATCGACAGGAGCATTGTAAAAAGTAACGTCGTTGGTATAAGAGTATTATACCAGCTGCCATGGAGATTAAGCTGCAGACTGCTATGGATATGGATTGATGAAGTGTATTGTGCTGTTGCTGCTTCTTCTTCATGCAAATGCAAGACAAATATGGGCTGCATTTAAGGCGTTGTTGGTGTTATCTCCCCTGAGCTTCTCCAAATCATATAGACACAAGTTCCATAGGGTGGGAGGACTTTAGCCATGAATTTCTTGACCTTGCAAGTCCTGAGGTGTGAAAATTTCTTGGTGTGGCCGCCCTCTACACCGTCGGCTGAAGACCCACCAACCGACACTAGCTGCCTCCTATGGATCATTTTCTTCTCTGTCTATCCCTCCCGAGCTGATTATGACGATGATGATCCCTTTGTCAATATCATCGCCTTTAACTGTCACCAATTCTGATTGTTCTTGGTCTGGTAGTTTGTTCATATCAGTTGTACTGGCCAAATATGATACAACAGAATAAAAGAATAATGTTCAGTTGCAACTATGAATCTTTTCGGTAGACATTCAATAATAACACTACATGCATGTTATAGTTAAATGCTGGGAAATAACAGGAAACAAACTAATTCTTTCAGTTGCAGGAAACAAACTAATTCTTTCAGTTGTAAATACGAATATTTTAGGTAGGAGATCAAAGCAATGGAACAGAAATAAGAGCCAAATTTTAACTACTAATTATGTCGAAAGGTGTACATCTATTGATAATGTGGTAAAATCAATTATCTTTTTAACCATTTTGTTCTAAAACTCTAATTTGATGGCTATGCATTGAAGATGCTGCATATTCTCCTTAGTCTTCCTCCAAAATCAATGGGTCAGATTTATTATTCATAACTTTCTTGCATTTATCAAGCATCGCTAATGTTTACTTTTTAACATTTACCTAATCACATTTAAAAATTATCGTAAGGATATGTAAATGCCACGCGAAATGATTAAGTAGGATTAACCGTTAAACCAAACTGTTTATTTCATATTACCACAAACGATTACTAATTACCACATACATTTTATATTGGAAACATGAATTTTCAGCCAATACCTTTTGGCAAGTTAACAGCTATGCTAGTCTATATTAATTCTTAATAATTAATGTGGAAAGTATATATGAATCTTAGGAAATGGCTCAAATCAAATAGCACGACTTCAAAATTAATTTTCTAGCAAATATTAACTACTAACAATTAATAATCCAACGCAAATATGAATATAAATCTGCAAATATGAATCATCATATACAAGAAATCTGAATTTTGATGATAATGTAAATATGAATTTTTATATCCACTTTTTGTATGAATTTGCAAATATGATTTATTATATAAATCTGAATTTTGATAATAATGTAAATATGAATTTTAATATCCATTCTTTGTATGAATTTGCAAATATGATTAATTATATAAATCTGAATTTTGATGATAATGTAAATATGAATTTTTATATATTTTGAATATGATTCATTATAATACAAATATGTATCTAACTCCCGATAATAATAATCCAATGCAAATATGAATATAAATCTGCAAATCTGAATTTTGATAATAATGTAAATATGAACTTTTATATCCACTCTGACTGAATATGAATCTGCAAATACAAATATTTTAGTTAGGAGATCAGGGCAATGGAACATAAATAAGAACCAAAATCTAACGATTAATCTATATTAATTTTTAATAATTAATGTTGAAAGTATATATAAATCTTAGGAAATAGATCAAATATCATGATTTTAAAATTAATGATTTAGCAAATATTAACTACTAATAATTAATAATCTAAAGTAAATATGAATATAAATCTGTAAATATGAATTATTATAGATAATGTAAATCTAATTTTTGATGATAATGTAAATATGATTTTTTTATAGTACAATCCAATGCAAATATGAATAGAAATCTGTAAATGTGAATCATCATAGATAATGTAAATCTAAATTTTAATGATAATGTAAATATGAATTTTTATATCACTTTGAATATGAATATATATTTATGATTCATTATATTTAATATAAATATGTATCTAACTCTTAATAATTAATAATCCAATGCAAATATGAATATAAATCTACAAAATACAAATATGAATATAAATCTGTAAATTTGAATTTTGATAATAATGTAAATATGAATTCTTATATACATTTTAACTTTAACTAAATATGAATCTACAAATTATATAATTCATTATATCCCATAAAAATATTTATCTTTTAAGTAAGAGATGGAAGCAAGGAAGCATAATTTACAAGTACCACTTCAAAGTGAATAACAATCAAAATTTAACCAATAATCCAATAAGCCAACCCATATTATCCTTGAGGCTGGCCATGGGATTGTTGGCCAAGATGGAACTTAGTTATGGTGTGTATATTATTGTGGACCACTAAAGACTAATTACATGTATCTTATATGTAAGATGTTATATAAAGGAAATAACCAATAAACAAAAGAATAATGTCAACTGCAAATATGAATTTCTTTGGTAGTATATCAAAGTAATGGGGCTAGAAACTATAAATACTATTTTAAAGTGAGCAGAAACCAAAATCTAACTGCTAAACTATATTAAATTCATATTAATTTTTTAATAATTATTTAATATAATAGAAATTAACTGCTAAACTATATTAAATTCATATTAATTTTTTAATAATTATATTAGTTTTTTAATAATTATTTAATATAATAGGAATCTTTTAAGTAATAGATCAAAGTAAAAATAAAGTAAAATTAAGGGTACATGAAAAAATCAAATAAATTAAATAAGATTAAAAAGTAAATAAAAATAAAAATAAATAAATAAGATATATTAATTTTTAATAATAATAAGTTAATGTAAATATGAATTAGATTAAATTTATATTATTTTTAAATTAAAAAAAGTGACGAGAAAGATAAAATTGCTTGAGTTTTTAAAAGGAAAAAATTCAATAAAAAAAGTTTTCAATTTAATTGATTTGATCACTTTTATCTCCTAAATAAATTTAGGATAAAGTTAAATATAATTACATGTAGTTGCATAAAAATACATTTTTAATTAAAAAATAAAATGAATTTAATAAATTCAAAAAAATTATATTATTAAGAAGATGAATAATAATAAAATAATAATATGTCAATGAAAAAGTGAATAATAACAAATTGATATAATGAATATATATTGAATAACATATATAATACATAGTAATACATTTCAATTTTCACCATTTATCTTAATCACATCCACACTCTATCTCATTTTGTCATATTAATCATACTAAAATGAATGTTGAAATTGAAGATTATTTAAACCTTTAGATTTATTTAATTCTTTATTTTCCATTTTAATTTAGTTTTTTTTTTAATATGACCTATGGATTGTTAATTCTATGGAAACTCCATAGGAGAGAGAAACTTGATTGTATTTGAATGAAAATGAAATATAGAGAGTGTTAATGAAGCATTTATCAAATAAACCAAAGTAATCAAAGTTGGAATATTCTTGTTCTAATGCTTATACCTAATCCTATGGGTGAGTAAGAAACTTATAAAAATAGAGAATGTTAGTGGAACTTTTGCCAAAAAAACCAAAATTGGGGATATTCCATTGCTAGATTTGCTCGGAATGAAGAGAATATACACAAAGACAAGTTGACCATAGTTAATGGAGACTCTCCCAAAGAAACCAAAGTTGAGGAAATTCTTGTTCCACTACTCAATTAAATGTGTACTTCAAGCTTAAAAAATATCTCTCATTACTTTTGTTTCATTTCCTATCTCCACAATACAAACTCCAAACTCCAAAGTTGAGTTGATGAAATAAATAAACTTGTGGAAAAGAGCAATGGAGATGTGTATTACTAGATTGTTTTGCATTAAAAAATTAATGAATCAAATTGTTGTGCACTATATCATTGTTAAAATTAATGCACCCAATTGATTTTATATTATATTATTGTTGAAATAATGCATTAAATTTCTTTTCACTAAATCATTGCTAAAATCATTATGTTGGAACATTTTTTTTTACATTTTACTGTTGTAATCAATTTACCCATTTTATTTTTCACTAATACCATTTTTAAATCAATACATAGAGTATTGTTAAATTTAATGCACTAAAACAATTTACAATGCATCTCTATTGACATCAATACAAGGAATACCATATAATCATTTTGCATTGTTATTGTAATAATGCACCTTATCTACCCTCATACTAGCAAGAGTTACAACAAGCGTTGCAGGAGAGTTACAACGTGTTTCAGCAAGAGTTACAGCAAGAGTTACTGCAAGAGTTACAGTGTGGTTCAACATGAGTTACAACAAGTGTTGCAGGAGAGTTACAACGTGTTTCAACAGAATAATAGTGAGTAACAACAAGTGGAGTAACAACAAAGAATTCGAAGGATCCTTGAATATGCTCAGACTGCATGAGGCTGCGTGAGGCTCGCCTGAGGTTAGACTGTGCCGTTCCTGGAGCTAGGGCTTCTTCGCACCCATGGAGGTTCTGGGCACGCCCCAGGGACCTCCCCCTCCTCCACCTCCGCCTTCTGATGCAGACGCTTTCAACTTGCTGCTGACATCCTTGCCAAAGAAGAAGAATGCTGAAGCGACAAAATTTGTGAAGAGGCTAAATGATATCCCTGAAATTTCTCTTCCCCCAGAGAGGCCGATCCAGGTAGCTCTGTCCCTGGCAGATCATGCTCTCGTAGGCCAGTTCACAGGGCTCTGGCCCTCTCCAAAATCCACAGAGAACTGGGTTGTCAGGCACTGGGCACCATTGATAAAAAACAACGCAACCTCTTATTTCTTGGGAAGAGGTTACTTCCTGTTTGAATTCACTTCAAAAGAGGACAAGGACATGATCTTTAGGAATGTCCCCTATTTCATGGGTCCTTAGGGACTGTATCTTAACAAGTGGACGCCAAACTTTGACCCAACAGTCGATGTTCCCTCTGCGATCCCGGTATGGGTCAGACTCCGAAACCTACCAGTCCATTGTTGGAACTGGGATTCACTGAAGCACATAGGCAATGCTCTTGGTAAATTTATAGATCGGGCAAACAAAAAGGATCAATACGACTGTGCCATAATATGCGTGGAGGTAGATCTAGAGGTGGGTCTTCCAGAGGCCATAAAAATCAATGTCGGCACTTGGACCCATGTGAAAAAACTAGATTATGAGCAGTTTCCCTTCAAATGCCCAAAATTTCATGTTTACGGTCACTTTGCCAGAGGTTGTCTGACCAATGGTGAGGTGGAAAAAGGGAATGAAGAGGGATGGAACCAGATCAAGCGCTCCAAGATCCAGAAACCCCATAAGTCCAGTGCCCCAACTGGCAAAGGCCCCTAGTCGGCTCCTACCCAACAAATCCCCCCCTCGATGGGAAAAGAAAACAATTTTGGGCCTATAAGCTCGCAATTAGAGGATACCCAAGAGGACGAGATTCAAAGGGAAAACTTCCCAGCCAAAGAGACCCCCTCCGACTCGACTAAAGGGGGAAGCGCCGCAGAGAGCTCTAAAGAAAAACTCTCATAAGTTGAGGAGGAAGACAAAGAATCAGAGGACTCAGAGGAGGAAGGAGAAATAGGAGATTCTCAAACCTCTGCCAGAAGATCCACAAGAGGCCACAAGACATCATAGGAAAAAAAAGAACAGGAAATGTACAAAGACAAGCTCCAGGGCTCTCAACCAACCCTTGAGAAGCTTTTGGCAAAAACTCTGAAGATGACAAGATTCTAGATCCAGAGCTCCAAGGGAGCCCATCACAATAAAAGTAAATGATGAAGGTCGTCTCCTGGAACTGTAGGGGTATGGGGACCAGAGTCAAA
>SNQJ01S0030881.1:54585-66193 GCA_010110895.2 Picea sitchensis
AACCCTGATTCATAATCTGATTCAGAAAATACTGATAGAAGACAGATCATCGATGCAGACCCCACTTCTATTGTCGCGTTTGCAACAATTCAACTAGAAGAATCAACAGATCCTAAAGAGGGGGAGCACCTTTTTCATTCACAGATGTGGGTGAAGGGGACCCCACTACATTTTATTGTTGATAGCGGAAGCCAGAAGAACCTCATCTCAGTAGAGGTCATCAAACCGTTGGGATTGTCGATAACACCACACCCACAACCATACAACATCGGGTGGCTTCGCTAAGGACGAGATCTTCATGTCAACCAACAGTGCTGATTGTCATACAACATCCATCTCTTCAAGGATGAGGTATTATGTGATGTTTCCCCACTGGATGTCTGTGATTTTCTCTTGGGCCAGCCATATATCTGGAAGTGACATGCTATTTATGGGTTTCGACCCCGTAGTGTCATTGTTACTATGGAGGGTCATATCTATAGGATACCGGAGTTAATTTCGACTATTGTCCCACCTAAAAAGTGTCGCAAGGTAGTATCTCATACTGAAAAAATCATCTTCTTCATAGTCTGTTCAAAGTGTGAACAAAAGAACATCACTGCAACCTCAGTCCAAGCACCCTCTATCCAACAAAAGCAGGTCAACAAGATTGCAACAAAGTGTAAATATTCCTTCTGCACACATGCATATCATGTAGCCAGACTGGTTAAAAATGTCCAACCCTTCCATCCACATGTTTGTGACAATCTTCAACAAGCTAAGCAACACAACTTCTCCAAGAAGGCAAGCAACTCATCAAGATGCAGATTCAACAAACACTTTTCCCTCTCCCTCGGTCACTCAACGCAATGGATGCCATTGCTTCCTAAGGAGGAAGGATTAATCCAGGTGGATATCGGTGGCCACCCACCTTTTCCAACTAGCTCAAAACAATTTTCTGGCAATTTTGGTAATTTACTATTTTTAGCATTTTTTAACTTCCGGGGCCATTTGAGGGCCTAAATAAAGGTTTTTTGGGATAGAGATTCTAAAGGATAATTGAAGGCTTTTATTGATCCCCCAAAATGAATCTCCTCTACGATACCTTTCCAACGAGCTATCATGCACCCCAAAGAGAGATCGTATGCCAAAGTTACGCCCCCGAGAAGTTGATACACCAAACCACCCAAAACGGGGTCCACAAAACTGTTGGCTTTTCATCTTCCGGGTTAGGGTTTTGGATTTTATTTATGATAAAAATGTCTTTGGAGCCTCATTGTAAAATCATCTTCTTGCGAATGCAAGTAGCGAACACATCTCTTCTCAGAGATAAGTTGCCATCATTCTAGCGAGTCTTTCACTCTGTATTTTTACAGTCTTTGTACATTTTTGCTCATTAATAGAAAAATGTGTATTATTGTATCTCTGTGTTTATGTTTGCATCTATGATACATTTCTGTTATATTATTGGATATCCAATATATCTCTGTATATTCCTTTATTATATCTCCGCTCTCATTTCATGCCAAAAATAATCCGGATCATTATAAGGAAAAAGGTATATTTCAATATAGAAAGAAGAGAAAGTAGGTGACTAGATTTCCTAACAATGACACCCACTCTCGCTTTTATACATCCTTTGGGATGGTCTAGAGTGAAATTTGTTGTAAAAATATAAAATATTATAGCCTAGCTATGTGGGAGACCCATGGGAAATCAATGAGGAGAAGCAAAGGTGGAAGTTTCCTAGTCTCCCTCCTTCGGTTGTTGCCATTGAAATAAAATAGAAATAAAAGGTTTGAGGTTAATTATAGCCTATCTATGTGGGAGATCCACGTAAAATGAATGAGGAGAAGATCTAAGTTGTATATCTATCTCAAAATAAATGATAAAATGAAACTATCAAGTACCAATACTGTTGGGTCTCCCATCATTAAAAAAATAATGACATTAAGATGAGAAAGAATAAACCTAAGAATAGTTACACAAGAAATCAAATAAATATCACAAAACGTTGCTTGATTATTATGAAGGCCAACTAGTATTGGTACCCTTAAGACAAATATTATAATAGTAATACATGCTAACTAAATAACTACCTCATTAMTGCATTCACCTCAAAACTATTAACAACATAAATTAAAACATAAAGTTCCCTATAAGAATTTAATTATTTCAAGATATCAAAGGAAAGAACTTGCATCTTCTCAAACCTCCTAAGTTCATCAATGATGATTTATGCATGGATGTCTTTAAATCATTAATGCATTCACCTCAAAACTATTAACAACAGAAAGTAAAACAGAAAGTGCCTTATAAGAATTTAATTATTTCAAGATATCCAAGGCAAGAACTTGCATCTTCCCAAAACTCTTAGGTTCATAAATGCTTTATGCATGATGTCTTTAAAATATTGGTTCCAATTAAGGATATAAATTGTCATAACAATTAGTCTTTTGACCTTTTTGTATTAATTTAGTTACATTATCTTTCTTGTGCAATTGATTATTTTGTTTTTTAGTTTTTCTTTAAAGTGTTATTTTTTAAAAGTAGTTTGTAGGGGAACATTGCTTGATTATTATGAAGGCCAACTAAGGTTGGTCTACTTAAGAAAMATATTATAATAGTAATACATGTTATTATAATAGTAATACATACTAACTAAATAACTACCTTATTAATGCATTTATCTCAAAACTATTAACAACATAAACTTAAATAGAAAATGCCCTATAATAATTTAGATAAACTCTTTGATTTAGTAATAATTTATAAATTTATAAAAGTTTTTTAAGTTAAAATTCATTTTTTTTTAATATACAAGTGATTATATTATCTATTTTTACATGGCTTATTTAATCTCCCAAAACTAATATTATATATAAACTTGCCATTAAATTATTTAAATAATGATTGAAATTCATTATAAGCAACTAGTAAAATTAGTATTTTGAGAATGTTAAACCAAAAACAAATAAAAATTCAAATAGATGAATAAATGGTAGCAACACATAAAGTGCTCCCATAGAAAATTCAACTTCAACTAATAATAAAGTTAATTATAATATAGTTTAAGAGAGTTTAAGAGTTTGTCTCCATAAATGTATATTGCCATAGAACAATTTAATAAAGTCTACACATTCTTTTCAAATTCAAATCCTACATCTTTGCCATCTTGCAAAAATCACTAACCAAGTTCTACTTTCTTCTGCTAGAGCCTATCAATTGCACTGTTAACATACCCCTTCAAAGGACACGAATTGCAAATTACTGGTAAGACTATCCAACACAAATATCGCAAGCTTAGTTTATAATCATGGCCAATACTTAACTTAAATAAAATATATACTTGTTTAGCATAAAGTGTACATTTGTTTAAAATAATATTTAGACAAATAAAATATACCAGCTCAAACAAAATTGGCATACCAAAGGTGTTGGAGTCCATCCTCAGACATTCATACTCCATGCATAGACATTACCATAACAAAGATGAAAAATCAATAATACATATTAGTATATACTTGTCTAAAATAATAAACATATAAATATTAAATAAGTGATTCAATCAAGAATAACATACCCAACCATGAGCTAGAATAAAATACCCAACCAGAGTTCCATGGATATTTAAGGAGTTCCATGGATCCAATATTATTGCTCTTTTTTGATTCTACTCTTCATATTAATCCATTCTTCCAAAAGCATAAATATTTAATTTTCTGTTATGGTTTAGATGTTCTCATATTATAATCAAATGCTCTTTCAAAAATGCCTTCATGATCTAAACTAAGTAGGATTATATACAAAATATTTTTAAAGAGAAAAGTTGGTGTGTGGTTGGTAAGCAATCAATGTTTAGAGTTAGATAATACCCCAAGAATGAAATYACTTGGATGTAAGCAAAAAACACAAATCTAGATGTATAAATAACCATTCTTCGAAGACRATAAATCTTTCATATTTCTACTGGGATGTAGATGTTCTCATATAATCAAATGCTCTTTCAAAAATGCTTGCATTATGATCTAAACATAAATAATATCATGTACCTGGCATATTTTTAAATCTAGAAATGATGGTTTCTGGTTGGTATACAATTACCTAAGAGTTTGACAATACCCCAAGAAGGAATTCACTTCGTTCTTTGTGAAAGTTTACAAATTTGGACATATTAAGATGGATTCTTCCAAGAATATAAATATTTCCTCTTTTTGTTCTGAAATAAATGTTCTCATATAATCGATTGCTTGCACCATGATCTAAACATAAGATCATGTACACCATATTTTTTAATATATGAATGTTGGTTGGTGGTTTTTTTTTGTAAGTGAGTTTAAGAACATGTATTACTAAAGAGGGGTTATGGTACAAAAAAGGGGAACTCCCTGGTCTGCCAAAAAGGAAACCAGGCCAGAGCTTCCTGAGTTGCATTTTCTGAAATAGGCAGGGGATATGACTGGACTGCCACCATGGGAAACCAACCCAGTCCTACCATATCCTGTTTTTGACAGCATAAGCACAAATGACATGAAAAGGATAAACAAAATAATAGTAACAGAAGTTGGGATTGACCTAGGACTGGCCCGATTGACTTGACAATGGACTAACCTGACACTAGTCCAGGATGATGATATGTTTCTTCCGTTGATCTGCCTGGCCCTTGTTATCCTCCTTTTAGGGGATTGTGCGAGTCTTTCTGATATGTGCTGGTGCTCCTTTCCCGTCAACTGGCGTGATGTCCATGTGATGGATGTAGCGCAGTTAGAGGTGGAATTGAGCAATGAACCACTCCATCTTGTCTTTTTGGTCCGTCTCGATCTCATTTAACAGTTTGGTGATGGTTTCCAGACTCCCGAGGCATCTAAATATTTTGTTCAACAGTTTCATGTGTTCCTTGCTGTTCTCCCATCTGGCGTCCTCCCTCTCTGAGCTCACTTTTCCAATCATCATCTTTGTTTGCCAATCCATTTCCACCATTTTGTGGTAGAGGGTTTCCCTGGGCTGCGTGGCTTCTGGGTCGGTTACCCAGTCCACTTCCTGGACTAGAGCATCCCATGTTTTTCCCTTGTTCTTTTTGTTAATTGCCTTCTCCAACTGAGTGATGGTTGCCTTTCCTTTCGGTGAAACTAGAGCATGAAAGATGCCTTCCGCGTCTCTTGCCGCCTGCTCCATCCTTGAAACTCACCGAGGATTGTTCTGAGTTCCCTTCCCCTGGGGGTTTATTTTGCTATTCGTTCTGAGTTCCCTTCCCCCGAGGATTGTTCTACTCCTTTGCTGCGCTCTCAGTCTGTTTTTGTCTACCCGGGTGTTCCTCCTTTCCCTGCCCTTGTGTCTGTTGGTAGCCTATGCACTTGCACTCTTCTTTTTTCCTCTCTTCCTGTTGTGTGTTCTCTTATTGAGCTTCCCTTGCTTCAGGCTTGTCCTTCCAATCATGGTATGCTTGTAGAGGTGAGACATCCCATCCTTTTTCCCTGTCACAATACGTATGTTCATGATGACTTGACCATTATCCCTGTACTTTTCCTTTCCCCTGCTTGCTTGAAATCCTACTGGAAAACTCGCCATACCCGATCCATGTCATGGTGGATCAATACTGGTCTGTGTCAATCCCTCTTTCCTTACATCATTAACTGCCTACTGATTGTCGTTGATACTTTCCCACGAGATTTTCCCACCTATCTTACTGTTGACACGATATTGTTGCCGTACCCTTACCTGTTGTATAATTTGATCCAGCATTGTGATTGGTAGTCGAGTGTTGGGAAGTCATATCCTGCCTGGGTCCTACGGTCCTTTTGCTTCCCTTCTCAATGTAACCCCCCTTTCTTAAGCTGTTGTCTCGATCTTTTGTCACTAGTTGGGTGCAGTCGATACTAAATTGTCCTTGCGGAATGTTGATCTAAGTAGTGTCTAGTTCCGGTCCTTCCTTGCTAACCCCCTCGTTGGCAATTCTGTCTGCCAGGCCATTTGCTGACATGTGTACCCAATGCAACTCCATGGTGTTAATCACTTGCAGATGCTCCTGGATTTTTTGGAGGGAGTGTGCCAAGTGCCAGTGTTTCTAAACCTTGCCCACTCTGGTGCTGTTTTGGAGTCTCTTCACCATGTTGATGACCATGGTGGAGTCACCTTCCACGATAGTGTTGGTCATCCTTTCTCGGCTTAGAATTTCGAGACCGAGATCCAGGGCTCCAAATTCCGTTGCATTGTTGGTTGAGTTTCCCAAGCTCCCAATGTATAATCGGATTATGTTTCCCTCACTGTCTCTGATCACCCCTCCCATTCCTATCATTCCTGGGTTACCTTTTGCGGCCCCGTCAAAATTTAACTTGAGGAGCCTTGTCGAAGGAGGTGTCCAGTTGTGCTCTACTAATTGAATTTGCGGTGGCTGCCCTACTTGTGTGTTGTTGCGCTCGTCTTTTAGGTGAAAAGTCTCTAGGATTTGGGAGTCCTGGCCTATGAGTTGTGCTCTTTCACCAGGGAAGTTGCGGCTCTGCACCGTTTCTCGGATTTGTGAGATTATTGCTTCCTTGAGTTTCTCTTTCGGGAGGCTTGCATTTATGAAGATGCGCCTATTCCTTTCTTTCCATATTGCACATATGATCATCCCTGGCATGAGGTTCCAATAGAGGTTTACCATTTCATTTTCGCTGTAACTCTCATTCCAGTTACTGATGGTTGCATTGCTGTTACCTCGGGTCCTATTGGACTGGCGGAAGATGCCTGTTGCCCAGTCCCATATCTATGCTATGTAGTTACAATCATTGAGGAGGTGATTCATTGTTTCTTCTTTATCTTGACAGAGGTGGCATAGTGATGGGCATATGAAACCTCTTTTCCTTAGGTTTTCCTAGGTTAGAATTCGGTTATGAAGTACTATCTATTTGAAAATTTTGATTTTTGTCCACTGGGGGTTGCCCCAAATCTTACCCCACTATTGCGCCGGGTCTTCTTGGTTCTGGTCTACAATGTAGTTCTGGGATTCTTTTAATTTGAATTCCCCTCCATTTTTTCTGCCCCATCTTAGTTGGTCCTCTTCTTCTGAGACTACAATTTTCCTTTTCCCCAATTCCTTCTCCACCTCTTTCGTTATTGTTGCGATCCGATCTCTGTTTTGTGGGTTGAGTTTCTCCCAGATCCTCCACCTGTCGCGGTAATTTTCTTGTTTCCAGTAGTGATGGATTTTGATTTTGCCTTGCACGATAATTTCCTATTGGAGTTCCTCCCTGTCCGGATTTTCCAATCTGGGTTCTTTTTTCCATGCGTCCTTCCAGAATCTGGCTATTTTACCATTCCTCACTTCCTAGAAACTATGTTTATGGATCCATGTTTTATTGTGCCAGGCTAGATTCCAGATGGTTGATCCTTCTCTTGTGCTCATAAAGAGAATTCGATCTTGGTCATTGATGTTCGGGGCATACTTGGCCTTCTAAAGGGTTTCCCATGGTGTTGACTTTTCTTTGACCCATCTCCACCAAATTTTCATCCTGTAGGCTTCATTGGTTGTGGATCTTGTAACCCTAGGCCTCCTTTGCATTTTGGTTTGAAAACCTTCTCCTAGGACACAAGGGCTGATTTTTTCTTGCTTTCCGCTCCACGCCATAGGAAGTCCCTTTGGATGGCTCTTATTTTTTTGAGTATTCCTTTGGGAGCGAGAAACATTGACATCATATAGGTTGGTATTGCTTACATAACCGCTTTGGTTGGGACAAGTCTCCCCGCAAGGTTGAGGGATATGTAAGTCTAGTTTTTCACCCTCTCYTGTAGCTTGTTGATCACTCCTTCCCATGTTTCCATTTTCCAAGATCTATCTATCAGGGGAATTCCCAAGTATTTCGTTGGGAGGGTTTTGCRTTCAAACCCCAAAATATTTGCCAGGTTCCTTTGAATTGATGGGTTGGTATTAAAGAAATATACCATGGACTTGGAATGATTGATCTCCTCTCCTGAGGCTTCTCCAAAATCTTCTAAKATTATTTTATATGCTTTCGCTTCCTTGACCATGGGTGTGCCATGGAGTAAGGTGTCATCAACAAAATGTTGGTGCGTGGAGGTAGGGAAGTTTTCGAAAGGTTTAATGCCTTCTATTTCTTCTGCTGCAGTTGCGCTTTTTATGCTCCTACTGATTCCTTCCATCATCATAATGAACAAGAAATGTGATAGCGAGTCTCCTTGTCTGATGCCTCTTGAGGGACAGAAGGGTTTGGCTAGGGCTCCATTGATTAACATCGAGTAACTAGTTGTTGACACTAGGCTGACAATCCAGTTGATCCAATGTTGTGCAAAGCCAAAGGCTTCCAGAGTCTTGACCATATAGGGCTAGTTGATTTTTTCATAAGCCTTTGCTAGGTCAAGTTGGATTATCACCCCCCCTCTCCTCTGGGTTTTCAACGCATGTATCAGTTCATGGGCATGGATGATGTTCTCCAAAATATGTCGCCCCTCTACAAAACCTGCATGTTCCTGGGAAATCAGTGAGGGTAAGAGAGGTTTCAGTTTGTTGGATATGACTTTGGAGATTATCTTGTAAACTACATTTCATAATGCTATGGGTCTGTAGTGGTCTGGGGTCCTGGCTTCATTTTCTTTGGGGATTAGAGTGATCATTGTCACATTTAGCGCTTTCAAGATGGAGGTCGAGCATCTGGAGTCTTCCACCACCCCATAGGCTTCATGTTTTACCACTTCCCAACATGATTTGAAGAATTCCACTGTGAATCCATATGGACCTAGGGCCTTTCCATTGGGAATTTCCTGGACCACTTGGTCAATTTCCTCCTTAGCGATGGGTTTGTTTAGGTTGATATTTTGTTCCTCGGTAACTAGCCTGAGGATGTGCTGAGTTATGCTTTGTATGGCCTCCGTTTGATATTGGTTGGGTTCCCGGGATATGCCATGGAAGTGGTTTACCAATATATTTTCGATCTCCTTGTGGGACTCTCTCTCGATCCCATCTTGATCCCAAATTTTTAGGATTTTGTTGTGGGTTCTTCTAGAAATGCTGGTTCGATGTAAAAACCTTGTATTATGTTCTCCTTCCTTTAGCTACCTGATTCTGGAATTTTGGCGCCATAGGGTCTCTTCCTGCTGGCATCTTTCTTCCCATTCCTGGTTCAGTTGGATCTCTTCCTTTTTTCGATCCTCTGTATAACCTCTGTCTATGCATATTTCCTGGAGGTTCCTCATTCTGTCTTCAATAATTCCTTTTTCTTGGTTTATGTTTCCAAATATTTCCTTGTTCCACTCCTTGAGTCTATGTTTGATGTACCTAAGTTTCTTATATAGTTTGAACATCCTTGTCCCTTGTTCAAGTTGTGGCTCCCGCCATCATTGGATGAAGTTCTCCTTGAAGGTGGGATGTTCAATCCAAAATTTCTTGAATCTGAAAGGTCTGTTTTTCGGTATGGTTTGGAAGTTTGCTTCTAGTTGGACTGGCCAGTGGTCTAAACCCCCCCAGGGAAGGATGCTGTAGTCCAAATTAAAACCCTGTAGGATGATGGACTCCGACACTAGGAATTTGTCTAGCCTCTTCGCTATATGATGTTGATTTATCCATTTGTTGTTCCATGTGAACTGGCCATTACTAGTTTTGATGTCCACCATATCCACTATGTCTATGAAAACTGAAAAGTCTTCCGCATCACTATCCAGTCTCCTGGTACCTCCTTTTTTCTCCGCAAGTGTCATGATGATGTTGAAGTCCTCGACCATGATCCAGTGGAGGTTGCTGGAGCGAGCTTTTAATTGTTCTAGGTCTAGGAGCATTATTCTCTTCTCTTCCAACATCCCGGGACCATACACATTAATGCATAGAATCACCTCTGTGTTACCTATGATTTGCATGTTAACCGAAAGTGTGTATCTGGTGGCTTCGACTGCTAGTAGATTCATCACTTGTGGGTTCCACAGAGTGAGAATACCACCTGCCATTTTCTTTCCTTTGACAACCAACGTCTTGTACTTGCTCCATTGTTTTTTGCTGATTGTTTCCATTCTATCTACTGTGCATTTTGTCTCTTGGATGAAACAGGGGTCCAGTTGTTCCTTCCTCAGTCTGCTTTTAAGGATTCTTTGTTTTCATGGGCTATTTAGGCCTCTAATATTCCATGTTATAATCTTCATTTAAACATGTGGGGGGGAGTTTGGAAAGAGCTTCTTGATCTTACCTGAATTTATCAGCAGAGCTCCTAGTTCCTGTAGGGCTACGCTGTTTGATTTCCTGCCTTTATTCCTCCACGTATGCTTGGGTGAGAGATGTGGTTGTCCCTCGCTAGCTTTGACTCCTAGGTGTCCTATCTCCTCTTGCGTGTGCTTGATCCCTCTGAATTTTGGTTCCTCCCTTAGGAGGAATAGGTATTGGATGTGGTCTAGTTGCTCAGTTGGTACATTGTCCACGCCCTGCCTTTTCCATTGCTCTAGTATGTTCAGGAGATCGATTTCTTCCCTTTCCACAATATCTCTGAGGTCAGGATCTTCCGTACCTACCTCGCTTGGTGTCATTTCCATGTGTCTGTCTGCCTCTTGCATGGGTGTGTTCACATCTCTGGTTTCTTTGTCCATAGGAGTTGTGCTACCCCCCTGCTCCATCTTATTGCTTGGATTGTTTGTGTTCTCATTTGTGGCTTGGTCCTTAGCTTCTTTAGATTTTTCCTTTTCCTTTCCTCCTTCTTCCCCTTTGTAGGTTTTGTCATGCCCTTTCGTTTTGGTCCTGGCTTCTTGATTGCTTCCTGTTGGGGTTTTATTTGGTTTCTTGTTTTCTCTATTTCTGTGGTTTGGTTTGGTAAACCCATCCTCATCTTGCTATATTTTGTTTTTTTCCGCTTCTTATTTTTTATTGAGAGGGCATTATCTAAATAGGTGTCCATGTTCATGGAATCTTCTGCATCTGAATGGGATATTCTTGTAATCGATGCTTTGTATCCATTCCTCATCCCTGAATTCCAGGCTTATATCTTCTGGGAGTGCCCCCGGGACATCCATCTCTATGTCGATCCTTTCATAGGAGGTATATATCCCTTTTAGGGTTGCTTCCGATGTCTTCACATATTTTCCAAGTTTGTTCCCGATTTCTTCAAAGGTGGAGGGTAGCAAGTAATCTAGCGGCAGAGACTAAAGCCTCAGCCAAACGGGTACAATCTTGAAGGTTACTTTCTTTGGGGAGAAGTTCTCCTTTCATGGCTGCATGTACAGTCCTGCTGAGGCGTGGAAGTATGCCCCCCCTCAAAGACTTTATCTCTATCCTCCAAATTCATGAATAATGCTGTGAAGAAGCCTTTCGAACCCGGGTGGAGTTCCACTTCCCTGCTTGGCTTCCAATGATATTTTATCTAGTTGCACAACGTTCTTTCTATGGGCTACAAACCCATGAACTTGCAAATTAGTGCATGCATCTTCATCTGATCCTGAAAGAGTTGCGTTTGTGGGTATTCCGGTATCACCTTGGGTATCAGTGCTATTTTAGTTTTACATGGGTTGCGCTCTTTTGCCCCATTGGGGTTCTCTTGTTCTTGCGCTTCATTTTGGGTTTCTCTGGCTTCTTCCCCCATGCAATCTCTATTTTCCATGTTTCTTTCCTAATTTTTTTCCCGTCCTGAACCTGAGGTGCTCGCCACTGGTTCCTTGAAAC
>SNQJ01S0030881.1:123277-137835 GCA_010110895.2 Picea sitchensis
ACCTCAAGGTGTCCCCATGGCTCCAGGTAAAGCCCTCATGAGAATTGAACCTTGCCCAACGGTGAAAAACTCCTCGCTTTCCACCAGTGGATCCAACCCCTTTGGGCGAGTTATAGAGTTATAGTTACTCATACTAGAAGGAAGATATATATATATATATATTTACATTTTCATTATGTTTGTAATTAATCTCACTCATGCAAATAAAAATATCATTTGTTCTCATAATCTAAGTGGATGAGAATAAGTTATGAACTTAGCAGAAGGTCTGGTGGAAATATGTCTAATGGATTAGTAAGAAATAACACACACACACACACACACACACACACACACACACACATCCAAATGAAAACATAAATTAACTAGTGTCTAATTATGAGCATAGGTATGATGGTGTAATGAAATGTGATAAAGCATACACAAATATATAGAAAGAAAATAGAGTGTAGTAATTTGTACCTGAAATGAGCCCCGGATGGGGTGACACACGGTGAGGATGGCGAGGGGAGGTGGCAAGAGGAGGTGACCAGGGGAGGTGGGGGGCCTTTAATACCGTTCCTCCCCACACAATTCGCGAATTAATTCGAGCATCAGCTCCTACCACCTCCGTAATCTGATGCAACTCAGCACGAGCGCCTTCGGTCCGGCCAGCCAGAGCATTAAGCTCATGGATTTAATGGTGTTCATAGTGGCTCATTCACCCATCAACCTTCTTGGGAGCTCCATTGTGTTCGATCATTTTCCTGCGCAGCGAGGCTGCCCTCCAACTTTCGTCGACTTGGCTCTAACCTTTGTTTCAGTCATGCCGCGAGTGAGGGGGCGACCACGTAGAGGGGCTGGCTGGTATGCAGCCGCTTCCAGAAGGAAATGACATCGAGAATTCAAATGCGCAGTGAAATTAGCCAGGCAGCGACGACGACAGACAACTCCGGCAGTAGGTGCACCTCCTGACACAATTGTGGAAGAAGACATGAGCTTTCAGCTCTCACCGAATTTCTCGGAAAATAAATTGGTTACTTTCCCTTATGATTGGGACCCCATCGCATGTGTCTTCAGATCCAGAACAACTCCCCGCGGAAGAAACTCCTCCGACTCTTGCACTAAAGCTTCTTCAGACCCCTGCGCAGAGACCCGCATCATTGAAGAAGAGTCGTGGATGGACACTGGTGCAGCCACGAACGTAGGATGTTTGGGACGTGATGACAAGCATCCGAGGCCGCCCTCGCCACCTCTTTTACCCCCGGAACACTTGCAACTCATATTTGAAGTGAGAAGTCTGGTTGAAGACCAAATCTTCCAAGCGGTCTGTGCAAGCCAGCACCTGGATATGCTTTATGCGGCTTTCTCCAACGACAAGCCTAAACGCCTATGTCCTACCTGTGCACAACCATTTGCAATACCAGCCCGTGCAGAGGAAGCGAAGGACGACAAAGAGAGCACTGGTTAACAGGTCTTAGAGTCTGCATGCTTTTCCTTATGTTTGCTGTTATGTTTGCTATTGTCTTTTCTCTGGACAGTAGTCCTCTAGGTGTTAGTCTGGATAGCCTTAGAAACTATATCATCAAACTGCTGTCAGTCACGAATATACCCCTTGGTTTCCTACAGGCAGGGTGGCTCTATGTCCTCTATAATTTTTGGATATGTCACGGTAAGATAGCCAGGTGTCCTGGTTTCCTTCACAGGCAGGACACCTGGCCCATAGATGTCATGTATCCACTTTTTTGGATGAAGCTTTAATATAACAGGTCTCACTTTTTACTTAAAAAAAAATAAAATTGTACCTGAAATGAGACAAAATATCGTAGGGATATGATAATGTTTATAGTGCCATAAATTGATCTTGATGTTGAAATCTCATGAGACTTTAACCTGTCATGGAAACACCATGATCATTAAAATAAGAATGTCAAACAATAGTTATGAGAGTTGAATATTGTAAGTTATACAGTAATGAATAAGGAGAACATATCGTCAAAATATTAATTAATGATAAAGTAGAAATTTAAAAACAAAACGAGGTTGGTGTTGAGGTGTCATTACAATTACATATGTTAATCTAGCATTGGTGGGGTTGTAACCTAATGTAACATCATGCTCTTGCGTGCACTGGGAAAACTTACTCTTTGAGGACACTTGCGTGCAAGTGATTCAGGTTATTATACTATTGGCCGTTTGATTGTGACTATGAGATATTATGGATATGATGATATGTTATTTTGTTGTATTTACATAGACATGTGCTATTGACTGGGTTCTCCTGAGTGTGTAGGACTTTGGACATTGAGGATGCAGAGGCATCGATGAAACCCCTTGGACTCTGAATTGAGTCAGGGAGAGGACTGTTGGGTTTGAATGTTATTGATGTGACACATGTACATATGATTAGATGTTATGATGATTGATTTTTGTTCCTGACATGATTCATTGATGGATGCAGGTTGACAATAGCTTGCCGACTAGACTCACATGTGGAGTAGAGGGGTCACGTAGGACAACCAAACAATTGAGGGAGAGGTGTGGACAACAACCCTGCCACAACCTACTAGCACTCTCGTCATGGCTCCAACTGTAGGTTAACGATTACCTAGTTGGATAAGATCCATGATGTCTTGAGGGCAGACTATGACAGTGACTCACGATGATTCTAAGGGGTGTGCAATAAGGCAGGGGCCTTACTCCTTATAGGCCCTTAGTCTCCCACAACATCACCTAGCGAATTATTGATTCCATGGGTTTTTTACGTCTACCAAAGTCAGTCAAGAGGTGAGTGGCACGCTTGGAGAATGTAGTGCATCTTGAAGGGCATGTTGCGCAAGGAAAATTGAAATAGGCGAGTGGAACCCTTGGAGCAACTAGTGCGTCTTGAAGGGAATGTCACAATTTTAACTGGCAAGTGAATAAACCTAATCAGGCCTAAAATGAATGATGTGATAAGTAAGATTTAAAAAAATAAATTCCCTAATGAAAATGTCACCCAACCTAGTGAAATTAAACCTAGGTCTAAGTAGAACATGTGGTTAAACAATAATAATAATAAATAAACATGTAACAAGAAGAGGGGGTAAGCAATTCAAATTATTTATTAAAGTCAAAGTTTTAATGGAGGATTAAAATTTTAAAAAGGGAAATGGTTGTTCTTATCTACTTTTACTAATTTAATTTTAGTTAAAAAGAAAAGAGGGCAAATGGTTGTTTTATCTACACTTGCTAAATTAATTTTTAATTAAAGAAGAAAAAGGGTAAATGGTTGTTTTATCTACACTTGCTAAATTGATTTTTAGTTAAAAATGAAAAAAGAGGGAAACTTAAAAGAAATAGGAAACTTAAAGAAAAGGGAAACTTAAAGAAAATGGGAAACGTAAGGAAAAAGTTGAATGTCTAACTTAGTAAGGAATATTGCCTTTAGAACTTTCTAATTATGAACTCAACTAGGAATTAAGTAAGGCATAATTCATTTAAGAAGTGTAAGGGAATTTTGGGATACTAAGGAGGCTTTTTAGGAATGCTTTAGGTGGGTGAGGGAAATAAGAATAATTAATTAATTAATTAAATTATTTTTTTGGTGCAACTAGGGGATCACGCGACATGTGTATGGGGGAGGTTTTTCCTAATTAATTAAATGAAAAAAGTAATTTAATGAGAATTTGGGAAACTAATTACTTGAAAACTCTATAAAAAGGAGGGAGGAGGAGGATGGATATCTCATCTTTTTGCGTAACGTTATGCTACTGAAATTTATCTTGACTGAACTTTCTCTTATGGGAGTTGGGATACCTCAGCTCGGGTAACGAGTGGTAGCTCGACCTTGCGAGGCGAGCTGAGTGCTAGCATTCTCTGGTATTGTGTGCATGGACCCTTTGCGGCTTGGGGGGCTCAAGGGGAAGAAGAGTACCCCTAGTGTTGGCTGGGAGGTACCGGTGAGGTCACATCGATTGGCAAGCGGGAGCTGGATGGACCATGCATGCGACAACAACTTTAGAGCATTCACGTTGGGATAAGGTACGCCTGTTAAAGTTGTTACTTGCAATGAAATTTAATTTACACATGTCATTTTTCTGTGATCGGTTGAAGATTTCATTGCCATGGGATTTCTTGCACCTGATTTCCTATGGTATTTGTAATCCTCTTGCTTGATGTATTCTAAATTGATTTCCCATGGCGAACCTAACCTCTGATTGCAATGACTTCTTTGCGCTTGTTTTTATTGATTATTACGAAGAAAAAATTGTGTTTTTATCTTCTGTCCCTATTCCTTAAGTTATTAGTCTGTTCCTGAGTAGTTGGCCAGGAGTCGAATCGACGATCATCACTCTGGTGTTTAAAGACATATAGATTCAAATGCCCTACTTTCATGTGCACGGATAATAAGTGAAGGATAAATTTTTCTCCCAGCCATTTATCACTTACTTATCTATGCATTTTTATTTTCTGATTGATCTCTAATCCTTGCACCCTTCTTTTGATTGAGTATCTCTGTGTTTTCTTGATTGATCATCTCTGCATTCTTGGGAACGATTACTTATGCTTTTCCTTGAAGCGTCAACTATGCGTTGAATGTTTAACCTCAAATGATTAATATTGAAGCATTAATCTCTGAGGAGATAGTTTTTACCAAATCGTTTTGCCAGAACCTCACTGTGTTTTATGATGGTGTGGCACCGTTTTGATGTGTCTGTGTTTTGATAAGTCTGCAATTTGTTATATATTTTGGATGACATTTTACACTGCATTTTTGATAACTTCCAACGTTTTGAATGGTGAAATGTCTGCGTTCTTTTAGTGGGATGTCTGCATTTCCTTTTATATATGTATGTGATTTTATATATATGGATGCGTTTATTTTTTTATATATATATACATACGTGGCTACGATTTTAATATTAAGCATGTGATTTTATATATGTATGCGATTCATTTTGGATGCGAATCTAGCTAGAGAATGCCCAACCAAGGTAGCGCCCTGGGAATTTTTCTTGGTGTTATACACAACAAATATCATATTTTAAACTCAACGAATTCCATTTTTTGGCTCTGCGATTCCATGTATTAAATGACAACAACATTTGTTATATAACTCTACGATTCTTACATCCATAGATCATGAATGAATTTTCTCTTAATTAAAACGTTTTTAGGAATGCAAAAATGTGGCTCTTACATCCACGGATCATGAATGAATTTTCTCTTAATTAAAACATTTTCAGGAATGCAAAAATGTGGCTCTTACATCCACAGATCATGAATGATTTTTCTCTTGATTAAAACGTTTTCAGGAATGAAAAAACGTGTCTCTTACATACACAGATCATGAATGAATTTTCTCTTTATTAAAACTTTTTTAGGAATGCAAAAACATGGCTCTTACATCCACAGATCATGAATGATTTTTCTCATAATTAAAATGTTTTTAGGAATGCAAAAACCTGGCTCTTACATCCATATATCATGAATAAATTTTTTCTTAAATAAAACATTTTTGGAATGTTGAATCGCACGTATTGCAAGAATAGATCAAAGTGGAATCTTCTCTAAAATAAAAATAGATTAATTTATTTTATATATTCGATTTTATGGACAAAGATTTTATATCTTTTATGGACATCGATTTTATATATTTGATTTTATGGACATCGATTTTATATCTTTTATGGACAACTATTTTATATATTGTATGGATATCATATATACCAACAATATAATATTTAATAGACACCAATGATTAATAGACAACAATGTCATATATATACCATAAATATCATATTTAATAGATGGAAATATCATATATACCAACAATATAATATTTAATAGACAACAATGATCAATAGACATAGTAACAGTTATTAATAGACAACTAGATTGTTGTTGACAACGTTACCCATAATTTATTTTTGTTAGTCAACGATATATTTGTTAAGATAGGTTATCCCAACGCTTGAGTTTTGGATATACTTCATTTTATTCTTGTTTATAGCATTGGAGATTGGATCATGGGGTAGCTAATTGCATACATTGATGCCTTGGCTTAAGGAAATTTCTGGTCCAGAAATTGCACCTATATTCCTTAACATCTTATGTCAATTATGGTTAAGAAAGCATCAAATACTACTTCCAATATATAGAGTCAAACAAAATATCCACACACTTGAATTCTTAGATTTTATTCGAGTTATTTCTGTTTTTCACTATGGGAGACCTCCACGAAAAAGTGCCTCATTAGAAAACAATAACTCCTTCGGTTAGTTGCGCAATTTAAATTGAATGATGTCACTTGTTGATTGGGTTCTTGGGTATAGTCTTCGTGTATTTTTTACAGATACTTTTGTCTCCTAGCGCGAGGGATTTTGCTTGGGTTAAAGGTATAGATATGTTATGTTGCTCCATGGTTACTATCATGCCTATCGCCTTGTGACGACATGATTCCTAATGAGGGGATCATTGCATGTCCTTATAGATATATGTGAATGATAACCTGGCCGGAGTCTTGTGCTTCCCGATGTGGGAATTTTGTTCATTGTAATAGATGTTGGTACTTGGTTTTGTAATGACTTAATGCATTTGGTTGCGCGTCGTAGAGGTTTCTAGTTACTGGTCATCGAAGTCGTTGTGTCGGGTTTGTTGTTGTTGTCCTTTGGATTGTATGCGTTGTCTTTCTTGTGTCGAACGGGCAGTCATTTTATCTGTCTATTGATTATCACATGTTTCGTCCAGTTGCATAATGTGCTAGTACGATGAGTTGTTGTTATCTGTTGCTTGATCTGCGTGCATTGTGTTCGTTGTCTAGTGTGTTTTTAACTGTTGTCATTGTTGTCTTCATGCTTATAAATTATTATTATTTTMTTTTGCGTTGAGTCACTCGTAGTCGTAAAGACGAGGTCGTTACATATGGTATYAGATTGGGTTCAACCTTGCGACTGTGGATCGCCATGCATTCCACTGCAGTAAAACCTTGAGTATTAAATTAGCGCTAATTAAAAACTTTAACATTCCCATGTGGTGATCTCGATTAGAGGATGCCACAGAGGTTCGYAACGTGGTGTCGTGGAAGGAGGTACGATGCCTCCAGAAGTGTCCACACCCTCAGAGTCTAAACCCCAAGGGAAGGAACAAGTCCTTGGGCTAGATCCGATTGTTGTAATGGATGATGATGGTCTGACAAGGTCCTTCCAAAGATTGTCCGAGGCCTTGATTCACCATCTGTACTGAGATAAGGCTAGGGCGTTTGTACCCCTAAGGGTCCACAATGTGCCCCTGCCAGTACCGTTAGCATTCACCAAGAAATTGAGAGGGATGAGTTCTCAAGTCTACGAGTGCCACATAAAGTTGAGTCGTCGAGGCATGGATGGAGAGCAAGTCATTGTGTTTCATGCTTCGTGGTTATGACCTCCAGCATGATTTCCACAAGGCGGTCTTTCAATTGAAGGGGAGAACTCTTCTATTGTGGAAGATTCTCCTGCCGCTTTGAATATGGTAGTCGAAGACGTGTCATGGGAACTATTCGAGGAATGATTTTGGAAGAGAACTAGAGCATCTAGATCATTCGAACCCACTACCGTGGGAGATTTGGGCAAGGCCCATCGGATTCATGCAGTAGTGAATAACCGCCAAGAATAACACTAGTCAACTGTGCTCGAGACGTCAGGTACCGTTGCTGACCAAACCCTTAGTATTTGATAGATCTAGGTGCTACAAAGAGTTCCATTTCTGGGGCAACACTAAAAAGAATTAAGGTAAAGGAATTCAATCATGATGATTTTAGCTTTGTAGAAATGGCTTTGGGAGCAAAACAAAAGGTTGGAGGGAAGGTTATGGGTTGTAGCCTTAACCTGGGAGAGATTTCACCTGGTCCAACTTGTACGTCATGATCTTAGGATCTTATGATGTTGTGATTGGTATGGATTGGTTGGAATCACATGAGGCTATACTCGACTGTAAGACAAAACAATTAAGCTCGGTCGATGCTGAGGGACAAAGACGCGTGATTGTAGGTCGAAACTAGGGAGTTTTCCTGATGTTCATCTCTTCCTTACAACTACGAAAGAGCATGTGGAAGGGATGTAAGATTTATGTGATCCTTGCGTTAAATGAGAAGGGAGTAGTGGAAGGTATAGAACACCTTCCGGTGGTGAGAGAGTTTGTGAACTTCTTCCCAGAGGATTTACCTGGATGCCTCCAAAGAGGGAATTGGAATTTACCATATACCTAAAACTGAGGACTGAACCGATAGCAAGAACGCCTTATCAAATGTCGACTCTGGAGTTACATGAGTTAAAAATGAAACTGAAGGAGTCGTTGGACCTAGGACTTATACGTCCAAGTGTGTCACTGTGGGGTGTGCTTGTTATTTTCATTCGAAAGAAGGATGGGTCATGGAGACTCTGCATTAACTATCGTCAATTGAATAAGGAAACGATCAAGAATCAATATCTGTTGCCAAGGATTGATGATCTGTTTGATCAGATGAAGGTCGTGACGGTGTTTTCAAAGATCAACTTGAGATCAGGGTATCACCAGTTACTGATCAAGGGGGATGATTTCCCTAAGACCGCCTTTAAGACAAGGTTTGGACATTACGAGTTTATTTTTTTACCTTTTGGATTGAAAAACGCATATATGAGTTTGTTGAATAGGGTGTTCCACGAATACTTGGATAGGTTTGTCCAAGTATTCATCGATGATATTTTAATTTACTCTCGGATGTTGGAAGAGCATGAAGATCACTTGTGCTTGGTATTACAGTGTCTGGGAGAGAACAAATTGTATGGGAAAATTGTCTAAATGCTCGTTTTATCAATCGAAGATTTACTACTTAGGGCATGTCATCTCTGCAGAAGGTATCATCGTGGATCCAACAAGGGTCAAGGATATTATGGAATGACATGCACCGATGAATGTCCCTAAAGTGTGTAGCTTCATGGGATTAGCGGGATATTATCGACAATTCATCAAGGGTTTCTCAAAGATAGTGAATTTGATTACGAAATTGCAGAAGAAGAACAATAAGTTTTTTTGGACCGAGCAATGCGCGGAAGAATTTTGGAGGCTCAAGGAGATTTGACAACGACATCGATATTAAAGGTCCCTGACATGGATGTGGACTTCTTGGTCTGCACTGACACATCCAAAAAAGGCTTAGGCGGAGTCTTGATGCAAGACGATCGAGTGATCTCTTACATATCGAGAAAGTTGAGAAGGCATGAGGAGAACTATGTGATGCACGATTTGGAGTTGTTAGCCATTGTTTATGCCTCAAGAGTTTGGAGGCACTACCTTATTGGATGAAAATTTGAACTAAACAGACCACTTTGGACTACAACACATCTTTACGCAAAGCGACTTGAACACGCGACAACGGTGTTGGTTGGAATTTCTTACTTAAAGGGAACAATGAACAGAGTGCCTGATGCGTTGAGTTGGAGACCATGCATATTTCAGTGATGCCTCTTTAGAGAAATATACATGAAAAGATTCTAACTTTACAACGCGACGATGACTTTTACAAAGAGGTCAAGGATTTTATCGGACAAAACACCATGATGGTACCAATATTTGAAGGATTTACGTTGGATGACGACAAATTATTGATATTTAAAAATCGAATTTACATCCCATCGAACGACGAGTTGAGAAATTTGATCCTAAATGAGGCTCATAGAGCAATGTACATGGCTCACCCAGGAGTCACGAAGATGAGGGAAGACCTTACACCCTTATTCTTCTAGAAAGGAATGAAGGCAGACATAGTCAACTACATGGAAATATGTCTAAAATGTCAGCAGGTGAAGGTTGAACATAGACATCCATCAGGATTACTACAGCCACATGCTATTCCAGAATCAAAATGGGAGGTCATTTCGATGGATTTCATTATTGGATTACCACTGACGATAAGGAGGCACGACTCGATTTTTATGGTAGTCGACACTTTGACGAAGAGTGATCATTTTATTTTTGTACGTACAACGTATCAGGCACCTGACATAGCTAGAGATTTCATAAGTGAGATTGTGAGGTTGCATGGCGTGCCTAAGAGGATTATATCCGATAGAGGATCAGTGTTTACAGGACAATTTTGGACTAGTTTCCAAGAGGCCTTGGGAACCCAACTTAACTTTAGTACCACGTATCACTCGGAGATAGATGGACAGACCTAACGAACAAACCAAATCCTAGAGGACATGTTGCATATGTATGTTATGGACCAAAATAAGCGTTGGGAAGAGTTCTTTCCACTGGTAGAATTTTCATATAACAACATTTATAAAAGAACCATTAAGATGGCTCCTTTTGATTTTCTTTACAAGCAACCATGTCAGACGCCTTGAGTTGGGATCATCTTGAGGATAGGTTCTTGGTGGGATCGGATGTGATCCAAGAAATGGTAGATCAAATGCAAACTATAAGACAAAGGATCAAGGAAGCACGGGATCGACAGAAGAGTTATGTCGATGTGCATCGTGTCGACCGTAGTTACAATGTGGCAATCGAGTATTCTTGTAGTTGAAACCACATAAGAGTTCGATCAAGTTTGGAAAGGGTGTTAAACTATCTCCTAGGTTCATGGGATCCTGAGAGATTATGGAAAAAAGAGGGGTTGTGGCCTATTGACTAGCATTTCCTAATTCTTTGAGGCATATACACGATGTTTTTCATGTATCTGTTGAGACATTATATTAGTGATCCTACACATGTTATTGACATGAGTTCCTTCCAGGTATCTGATGAGGGTGCACTCATGGCTGAACCAATCCGCATCCTGGACCATCACATTCGAAAACTACAATGTCGAATAGTTGATCCGATCAAGGTCCAGTGGGACAACTATAGTCCACACTCGACGACTTGGGAGGACGCATATGATATGCGTCAACAATTTCCATTTTTGTTTGATAGCTAGACCTATGATATTCTGGTACACTTTATTTCGGCACATACATAATGTGAGACTTCAGGACGAAGTTTAGACCAATAGGGGGTGTATGTAACATCCCACTCTTGTGCACACTAAGAGAAATTACTCTTTGAGGAAACTTGCATGCAAGTGATCTGGGTTATTATACTATTGGTCGTTTATATGATTATGAGATATTATGGATATAATGATACATTATTTTGTTGTATTTACATAGATAGGTGATATTGACTGGGTTCTCTTGAGTGTGCAGAACTTTGGACATTGAGGATGCAGAGGCATCGATGAAACCCCTTGGACTCTTGATCGAGTCAGGGAGAGGATTGTTGGGTTTGAATGTTATTGATGTGACACATGTACATATGATTAGATGTTATGATGGTTGTTTATTGTTGTTGACATGATTCGTTGATGGATGCAGGCTGACAATAGCTTGCCGACCAGACTCACGTGTGGAGTAGAGGGGTTACGTAGGACAACCAGAGACTTGAGGGAGAGGTGTGGACAACATCCCTGCCACAACCTACTAGAACTCTCGCTGTGGATAAAACTATAGGTTAATGATTACCTAGTTCGAGAAGACCCATGATGTCATGAGGGCAGACTATGATAGTCGCTCACGATGATTCTAAGGGGAGCGCAATAAGGAAAGGGCCTTATTCCTTAGAGGCCCTTAGTCTCCCACAATATCACCTAACAGATTATTGACTCCAGGGGTTTTTGACGTCTACCAAAGTCAATCAAGAGGTGAGTGTCACCCTTGGAGAATGTAGTGCATCCTGAGGGAACGTCACACAAGGAAAATAGAAAGAGGCGAGTGGCACCCTTGGAGCACCTAGTGCGTTCTGAAGGGCACGTCGTAAATTTTAACTAGTAAGTGAATAAACCTAGTCGACCCTAAAATGAATGATGTGATAAGTAAGATTTAAAAACAATATTTCCCTAATGAAAATGCCGCCCAACCTAGTGAAATTAAACCTAGGTCTAAGTAGAACATGTGGTAAAAAAATAATGATAATAAATAAACATGTAACAAGAAGAGGCGGTAAGAAATTCAAATTATTTATTAAAGTCAAATTTTTAATGGAGGAAGCTCTCGGGGGGGGCAGCTCAATTGGCAAGTGCCGTGAAAATGAAGTTCCATGAGGTTTCGAGTTCAACTCCCCCCGACTTACATTGTGTGTCGTGTATGGAGCCTCGTGGGCACACCTGGAGGTTATAGTGGTAGCAGTTGGATAACACGACCATGTGTAATGCGAGCACATGCCCAACTAGTTGTTGATTCCTCCAGACATAAAATAAATAAATAAATAAAAATTTAATGGAGGATTAAAATTTTAAAAAGGGAAATGGTTGTTCTTATCTAAGTTTACTAATTTGATTTTAGTTAAAAAGAAAAGAGGGTAAATGGTTGTTTTATCTACACTTGCTAAATTAATTTTTAATTAAAGAAGAAAAAGGGTAAATGGTTGTTTTATCTACACTTGCTAAATTGATTTTTAGTTAAAAAGGAAAAAGAGGGAAACTTAAAAGAAATATGAAGCTTAAAGAAAAAGGGAAACTTAAAGAAAAGGGGAAACTTAAGGAAAAAGATGAATGTCTAACTTAGTAAGGAATCTTGCCTTTAGTACTTTCTAATTATGAACTCAACTAGGAATTAAGTAAGGCGTAAATAATTTAATAATTGTAAGGGAATTTTGGGACACCAATGAGCGTTTTTAGGAATTCTTTAGGTGGGTGAGGGAAATAGGAATAATTAATTAATTAATTAAATTAATTTTCTGGTGCAACTAGGGGATCGAGGGATATGTGTACGGGGGAGGTTTTTCCTAATTAATTAAATGAAAAAAGGAATTTAATGAGAATTTGGTAAACTAATTACTTGAAAACTCTATAAAAAGGAGGGAGGAGGAGTAGTATGGATGTCTCATATTTTTGCGTAACGTTACACTACTAAACTTTATCTTGACTGAACTTTCTCTTATGGGAGTTGGGATACCAAGCTTGGGTAACGAGTGGTAGCTCAACCTTGCAAGATGAGCTGGGTGATAGCATTCTCTGGTATTGTGTGTGTGGCCCCTTTGCAGCTCGGGGGGCTCAGGGGAAGAAGAGTAACCCTAGCGTTGGCTGGGAGTTACCGGTGAGGTCACATCAGTTGGCAAGTGGGAGCTAGACGAAGCGCGTGCAGGACAACAACTTCAGAGCATTCATGTTGGGCTAAGGTACTCCTGTTAAAGTTGTTACATGCAATGAAATTTAATTTACAGATGTTATTTTTCTGTGCTCAGTTGAAGATTTCATTGCCATGAGCTTTCTTGCACCTGATTTCCTATGGTATGTGTAATCCCCTTGCTTGATGTATTATGAATTGATTTCCCATGGTGAACCCAACCTTTGATTGCAGTGACTTCTCTGCATTTGTTTTTATTGATTGTTATAAAGAAAAAATTGTGTTTTTATCTTCTGTCCCTATTCCTTAAGTTATTAGTCTATGCCCGAGCAGTCGGTTAGGAGTTGAATTGACGGTTGTCACTTCATTGTTCAAAGACCTATAGATTCAAATTCCCCTCTTTCCTATGCACGGATAATAAGTGAAGGATAAATTTTTCGCCCAACCATTTATCCCTTACTTATCTCTGCGTTTTTCTTTTCTGATTGATCTCTAATCCTTGCCCCCTTCTTGTGATTGAGTATCTCTGCGTTTTCTTGATTGATCATCTCTGCATTCTTAGGAATGATTACCTTTGCTTTTCCTTGAAGTTTCCACTCTGCATTGAATGCTTAACCTTGAATTATTAATTGATGCAGGAGCATCACTCACTCATCAAGCGAGCCAACACATCAAGCAGAAAGGACAGCTGGACAATGCCTATACAAATTTTGGAATGCTTGGGAAATTGTTGCGCCGTTCTTTAATGAAGGAATTCATAAAGAAGCGCATTTGTATTGTAAAGGGGACTTTGAGCCTTTAAGCTCTCGTCCTTAGTAGATAGAAAGGCATTTAATAGATTTAATGATGTTAGATAGGAATTAATTGTAGATTTGATAGTTGTAGAATTTGAGAGGGCAAACGGAATATAGGCACCCTCCTTTGTACATTGTATTAGGATGGAAGCATTCAGAAGAGAAGAGCAGAGCAAAGCAGAGAAACTGTGAAGAACACCCTTGTACAGATTGAATTAATAGAAGAGAGTCTTTGATTCAACTCCATGGTTTGTGTTGTTTCTCTGTGTTGATATTATGCTCATGGATGTTTGCTTTCTTGTATGCATTTTCTTTTGAATATGTTGTGTATGGGATTTCAAAGGTTTAACTGAAGTCTGTGATAGAAGAGAATGAGTTTCAATTGTTTCTCTGTTTGAGCCAGGAGATTCCTGTAGAGAGTGCAGTCGAATTCATCCGCATAGAGTGCATTGATGAGGCTCAACAGATAAACTCTTATTCTCATCTGCCCAGAAGTTGAATTGGGTTGTTCGAGCCGTGCAGAAGAAGTGCAGGTCGAACTTGAAGTTTCAGCCGCTAGTCTGAATAAAGGAAGGCATAGACTACTGTTGCAGGAAGTGCACAGAGTCTGGAAGAACTCAACACTTTGAGAGTTGTTGGGTCGAGCGCGAGGAGCGTGTAAAAATTATCTGAGGGAGTCAGA
>SNQJ01S0030882.1:30953-47434 GCA_010110895.2 Picea sitchensis
ACCTGAAACTTATGCGGCACCCGATGTTGATCATGGCACTGTTTGTACTTGTCATTGGACTTCTGTAGGATATCCTGAACCTGTTGGCTAATGTGATGGATCCACTCAATGAATTGGGTGGCTTTGTCAGCTTCAGTTGGAGCAGGAGATGAGTCAGTCGAAGTGACCACAAGGGGAAGTGCAACATCTATGGGACCCAATGGTTGGAATCCCAACTCCACTTGAAAGGGGATGTGGCTGGTTGAGCTATGCAAGGCTTGGTTGTAGCTATGCTAGACATAGGGAAGGCTCTCATCCCATGTGCGAGGGTTCTTTGAATTATACATGCAAAGGATATGCACAATCATTTGATTTACAACCTTGGTTTGGCCATCTGTCTAGGGGTGGAAGGTCGTGGATTTGGTGAGCTTGGTGTCCAGCAGTGACCAGAGGCTCGACCAGAATGTGTTGAGAAATTGACTATCCCGATCTAAGACAATGGTTTGTGGGATTCCAAAATGTACCCAGACTCGTTCAAAGAAGAGCTTAGCAGTGGTCTCTGCTGTGATGCTCTTCTTGCAGGCAACCAGAATCGCCATCTTAGAAAATCGATCAACAACCACAAAAACACAGTCATTTCCCTGCTTGGTGGATGGGAGGTCTGACATGTAGTCCATTGAGATGGATTCCCATGGCCTGTCAGGAGTAGGAAGAGGGGTGTACAGGCCCTATTTCTTAGTGGTTAGTTTGGCAATAGCGCAGGTAGTGCAGGACCTGATATACTTGCCGACCTCCTGTCGAAGTTTTGGCCAGTAGAAATGTTTTTGTAGCATCACCACTATCTTTTCAATGCCGAAGTGTCCTACCACCCGACTATAGTGGGCTTCCCATATCAGCTTCACTCGCTCACTTTATGGAACACATATATGGCCCAGACGACACAACAACCCATCCTGAAGATGGAAATTATCGACAACTGCATTTGCACCCAACATTTGGTAGGTGGTGGTGAAGTTCGGGTATGTCTCATAGAGTTGGGGCCATCTAGATGTCTCATGGTCGTAAGAGTCTAGCATCGTGGTGAGTGTTGCGAATGGTGGTCTGCTGAGGCAATCAGCAATGGGATTGGTGCTTCTTGTTTTATACTTGATGTTGAGGTGGAATTGTTGCAAGTATGTGGACCACTTTTGATGGTGGTCATTCTGCAATTTTCCCTGTGTCTGCATGAACTATAGTGGCTTATGATCAATGTGGATGATTGTCTCCTTCCCAAGAATATAATTCCTCCACTGGCGGCATGCTTACACAATGGATTACATTTCTTTGTCATAATTAGGGTACTTACAGATAGTATCTGATAGTGTCTCACTATGATAGGCCATGGGGTGGTCGTTCTGAGTGAGAACGATGCCCACAACATAGTCTGAAGCATCTGTCTTGATCTCAAAGGAATGATGCAGGTCTGGTAGTGAAGGTATTGGGGCTAAGCACAAGCGTTGCTTCAAATCATCGAACTCTTGTTGTTGGGACCGGCCCCATGCAAATTTTGCCTTACCACCACCCCTCTTTATTTGGCTGAGGGCCCATGCAATATAGGAGAAACCCAACACGAACCTACAGTATAAATTAGCAAGTCCCAAGAAGCTCTGAAGCTCAGTGAGTGTTGTTGGGGCTGGCCAGTCACGGATGACTTGGATCTTGGTTGAATCCACATGTACGCCATGTTGATCAATGATGTAGCCTAGGTAATGAACCTTGTCCATGATGAAGGAGAATTTTTCTAGGTTTGTGTATAGCTTGTGTTGCCGCAGGGTGTGCAAAAACTGCTGAATATGATGCAAGTGTTTAGCCCAAGTCTTGCTGTAAATTAGAATGTCATCCAGATACACCACTACCAAGGTATTGGTGAATGGTCACAGGATATCGTCCATCATCTTCATGAAAGTGGTTGGAGCATTTTTCAAACCAAAGGGCATGACCAACCATTCAAAAAGTCCTTCCTTTGACTTGAAGGCAGTCTTCCATACATCTGTTTGTTCTATTGGGACCTGGTGGTAGCTAGACTTCATATCAATCTTACTGAAGTATTTGGCTCCCATGAGTTGATCAAGGAGGTCATCAATTCAGGGAATCGGGTACCGGTTTCTGACAGTGATTTTACTTAGAGCCCGATAATCAATACAAAGTCGCCAGGTTCCATCTTTCTTCTGCACCAACATGATTGGGCTCCCGCAAGGTGATGAGCTGGGGTGGATGTGCCCCTTGTGGAGAAGTTCTTGGATCTATCACTTGATCTCCTCATTCTCTAACAAAGAGCGACAATAGACTGGCCCATTGGGCAGTGGTGTGTCGGGGGTCAGATCATTGGGGTACTTGACCTGACAGTGCAGAGGTACCCTTGTAGGTGAGGAGAAGATATCCGAGTATTCTTCCACGACCTTATCTACTTGCTTCTGTTGTGTGGAGAGGTCGGCCACAAAGACCCTGGATGTGTCTACGATCTTTTTCTTATTCTGAGAGAGAATCATGAAGAAGACAAATTTCCCCGTCTGAGAGATGACCTTCCTACATTTCTTAGCAGAGATCAAGGAAATAACACTAGGTGGGACTACCTCGGGTATCCTGTACAATTTCCTGTTCAAAGTAATAATAACACTATGAGGCCTAGACTCATATACAACATGACGTTTCCATAAATAAGGTTGGCCCAAAAGAACATCACAAACTTCGAGGGGAGAAACACCACATAATACCTCATCTTTGAAGGGCTTGATGCCGTATGACAGTCGACACTGTTGCCTGACGCAGAGATCAATTCCTTGGCAGAGCCATCCAATGGTGTAGGGTTGTGGGTGTGGTGTTGTTGGAAGAGTGAGCCGTTTGATGACCTCTGCTGAGACGAGGTTCTTCTGGCTACCACTATCAACGATGAAGTGCAATAGGGTGCCTTTTACCCACATCTGTGAATGGAAGAGGCACTATCCTTCTTTTGGCTCGTCTGGTTCACCAGGATGGAGCTTGGTGGTAGAAACGGTGGCATTGGGTTCCGTGTCAATGATCCATTTTCCCCTTTCTGGTTCTGGCTCAGATTCAGAATATTCATCTGATTCAGAGGCTTTCACTTTGGCCACCAATGACTGGTTTGAGTGGCAGTCGACAGTGTTATGCCAAGGGCTCTTATGGAAGTCGCACCACTTCCCGATATCTTTCCTTGTCTTTCTGGTGTCCTTCTTTGCTTGCGGCTTGGATTGGTTTTCCTGATACTGTCCATATTTGCTCTGTCCTTTGTTCTGTGGGTTGGGGCTACCCTTTTCCATATTTTTTTATGAGGGGTTCCCAGGCCCAAATTGTCGCGTCTTTTGTTTGAGCTTCTATTCGATTTTGACAGCATATCGGTAGGCCGCACCCAAGGATGAGATGTTCAGAAATTCCATTTCAGTCTGGATGTATCTATGCAGAGCACCATGATACTTGAGCATCAAATGTCACTCTGAATCTTTGATACCCATCTTGGTGCGCAAAGTATGGAAGATATTTGTGAAATTGGGCACTGCTTGGTCTCTTTCTTGCCGCAGTGTGGTCCATTTGGTATACAGGTCATCATAACTTCCAACACGGTAGTATTGTTCCTTTATAGCATCCCTGAAGGATTCCCAGGTGGCCATGACTGAAAATAATGAGGTTTCCTTTGTTTCCTTTTTCTCACAGAAAGTTTCCCACCAATCTTTGACATGAGGAACGACTTTGAGGAGCGCAAAAGTAATCTTTTCTCTATTCGAAAAGTTATGGACAAACAAATTCTCGTCTAGTAGATTCAACCACTTGTCTACAACATCTGTGTCTATCTGACCTTCAAATATAGGAATATCGAAGTTTTTTTGTACCTTGAAGGGGGAGGCGCCCCCGTTTGAAGAAGATGTGTCGCTTGTTGGTAGTCGCCGAAGGATTTGCGTGAAACTATCCATCATCTCGTTCCTCTGTTGTGTGAGGGATTCCTCAATCAATAGTTTGAAAGGATCTCCTATCCCATCATATTTATTTTCTCCTACCATGAGAGGTCGCTTGGGCATGCGAGAGATTCTGTCCTCAAGAGAAACAAGCTCGAGACCCAACTCTTTGTACTCTGACCTCGTTGGGGACATGCATTAAGACGACAAGGAGCAGACTGCTCTGATACCACTGATTTGGATTTTATAAGCAGAATGAAATGAATACAGATTATTAACATGTGCTTACACAAAATAACATATATACAATAAAATTAGTTTTCTATTCAATAACGAAATAAGCTGAAACTGTAAAATGCAGCGGAAACAAGCTTCCTGGAATGGTGGCGGCTTATCTCTGAGAAGAGATGTGACGGCTGCGTGCATTCATAAGAAGAAGATTACAATGAGGCTTTGAAGGCATTTTTACAATAAACAAGAATTCCAAAAACCCTAGACATCCAAAAAGCTAACCCTAGGAGATGAAGCGCCAAAAGACACGTGGGCCCCGTTTGGGTAAGTTAGTACATCAACTTCTCGGGGTCATAACTTTTGCATACGATCTCTGTTTTAGGCATGTGATAGCTCGTTGGAAAGGTATCATCGAGGAGATTCATTTTGGGGGATCAATAATTAATTCAAATATCATTGAGGATCTCTATACTGAAAAACCTTCATTTAGGCCCTCAAAATGGCCCCAGAAGTTAAAACTGCTAAAAATAGTAAATTGCCAAAATTGTCAGAAAAATATTTTGAGCTAGTTGGAAAAGGCGGGTGGCCACCAATATCCATCTGGATAATGTAAACACTTTAGTATTACAACCACCCATTAAATCTATCTTGGGTGAGACTGCGCAACACATTCTGTGTGTTGCGTTGCCTTTTGGTTTACCAGGAGGGCCGATAGTTTTAGAGGCTTTGTTGGAAACCTGAACATACATGAAATCTGGGTCAAATAAACTTAGACAGTATAGGATACAAGTAACCAACACTTACTTAAGGAAATTTGTTAACCTTTGTTTTGTAGGAACATATATTTGTTGGGTACTAAGATCACCATATTTACACCTCTTATGTCTTGGAAAGGTTAAGAATTTCCAGAGAACATAAAAACTTGAAATCCTTATGTGACATTCCTCTTATGAAACAAGGATTTGTATCATTTTTTCTTTATTACATTGTTCTATTCAATGTTGTATAGGTGTACTAAGTGAACTGTGACATTTGCATGGTATTTTTAAAATTTGGGTCATTTTGCTTCCATTTATTTGGATAATTAGCTCATACTTTTTGTCATTAGTAGTGCACACATAGTAATCTATCAATAAATTATTTCTTTGCTTAAAACCCATTGCTCCTTCCCATAGCTAGTTTTCATCGAAGTTGAAATTCTTGCATTTCATTTTCCTCTTGCATGGTTTAAAGAGTCGATTCAAAACACCATCAGTTTCACAAGCACTCCTTTGAGTAACAACAACCTAAAATCAAGCGCTAATTAAAATTTATCTAGAAACTTTTCTAGGGCTCTTCAAACCCATATTAGCTTAGGTGTATAGCTTTTGAATATGATTGTGAGAATAAATTTCCAATGTTGGTAAACAAACATAAATATTTGAGTTAGGGAGTGAAATCAAGTTGCTATATCACCGAATTTGGGAAGCCCTTCTAATATAAGGGTCAAGCACGAGGTCGCATTGGGGCCAATAGAGTAATCAAACCTTCTTTGTTGGTCTTGGTGTTGACTATCGACTGTCCCCACTCTTCTTTGGTATAGTAGGTGGTACCATAGATGCCATAATATTTTATACTTCCTACCCAAGGTGACAAAACATGGAAGGTGGTGTTGTACCTGGGATCAACGTTGGCTAGACTCACTTAGACTCCTTGGAGGGTTGCCCACTACTTGGTGAGGTAACTTGCACCAGGGTGTTAGTCCGTTAAGTAGGTTGTCAACGTAACTTTCCCACCCGCAAAAAATCATCCCCTTCATGCATTGATCATGTGATGTTGGATTCCATCACCAACTAGCGCTTCTTTGTGAGAAGGTTCATTTGCATGATTGACTCTTAGATTAATTAGCGTGTGCTAGATAATACAAGTGTGAAAGAGTAACACTATGGTAATCATTATGAGCTCACTGTGATACCAACATGATACTAGTAATAAAGTAGAACCATTGTACTAATTAGTGTTGCATCTTGATAGAACAATGCTTATGGATATCCAATTTCATAGACTATTCAGAAATATTGATTAAAGAATAAAGCATTTTAACTATAATTTTAGAGTAATTCAGCCTTTTGATTTATCTTTTCTTTCAAAGAGTTCTAGTATTAATGAGAAAACATTTGTGTGCACTTAATGACTAATATTTCTGCTAACCTTCTATAAATTACATAGAGCATTATTGTTTCATCATTTCCTACTAGCTTCCATTAATTTTTACATGTAGAGAGTTTGACCTGTCTATTGTGATTGTACCTCTTTTAGTTGGAATTCATCACTCTTTGCATTTATTTTTCTACTCCCCAACCAAACTGAATTCCCATTGTTTTCCTAAATATTCCTTGCTTCACTATAGAATCAACTTTTTTTGTGTATCTATGCACAACATATTTTGTACATGAAATATTTTGTTTGCAAGCTCATCAATGCCCCATCACTAAGTTAAGAGTGGTTAGTTGCTCACGAGTCATCACTAAGTTAGTGGAGTGATGTTAAATCTGTGCATTAATGACTCACCACTAAGTTAGAGGAGAGTTGTTAGTATGAGACTCGTATTAGAAAGGGACCCCCCTCCTCACTTGTAATTCATTCGCCCTACTATCAATATTGTCAAATTTTGTTTCTTAATTTGAGTACCAAGTACATGGAGATGTATTCATCCGTATTTTATGATTTATAGGTGCATTCCAACCCTTGGGTGTGCAAGTGCCCCATCCGTATTTTTAGGATTTATAGGTGCATTCCAACTCAAAAGAATACATGGTTTAGAAAAAATAATCAAAATCGGAGGTCTAATGAAAAAGATATCAAAGATTGAAAATATTTCATTTTTAGGTATTCATGTGACAACCACAACTATATTTTTGTGCTTTCAACATATTACTTCTCTGGTTTAATTTTTCCATTTCAAAATACATCTTATGAGATTTGAAATGATATATTATATACTTTATGAGGAAGAAGTTATCATTGTTTCAATATTGGGTAAGTATGGCTAAAGAGTTGAAATAGTTGCAACAAAATTTCATTGAGCAAGGGAAGAATATAAGAGACTAGCTAATATGAGCCATAATAGAAGGGGATTTTATAAGAATATATTAGTACCAAAAGGAGATGCATCTTCTATATGAGTTGTAGAAGGAATCTTCCCACATTCCTTCACATCTATGACATCAACGCTTGCAACTATCATTGGTATGAAAGGGACAATAACTAAAATATGAGGAAGAGGGAGAAGATGTAGCTGTAAAGAATGAATCTCCTCCTATATATTATCAATATCCTTGTGAATAGGGTTTAGAAGACTCAAGAGGCTCAAAACATCTCCCAAATTCTCTTTCAAGAATATCTTCCTCCTCAACAAATCTCTAATTGTGCGAAATGATGAATCTCCCTATAAATGGGATCAAAATGAGAACACAATAGTTGAACTTGTTGAAGAGAAAATAATCATTAGAAAAAATGTTTTCCAATATGAGCCTCCTCTCATGGAGCCTTACACGGTGTCACTAGATAGCTACACTAGAAAGAAACCAAAAAGATAAATATGGTGATAATGGCTTCCATAGGTCCCAACATTTCATCGGGAAGTGACCCATTATCTCTAGCTTTGAGATCAAAGGCCCTAAGAAGGGAGTGATTGGTGTGGTACCAAGTTAGTGGTGTGCAGTATATGATTTTATCCCATTGTAAAAACACTTCAAGTTCTTAGTAGATTTCCTAGAACCCTTAGGTTTTTCATCGATGATTTTGTTTCCCTTTAGTTTATGCTTTCCTTTGTCCCTACTCTTTACTATAAAGGCACTTTTGGATGCTTTGCTATTGCTTATAAACTATTTATTGAATCTTTCCTTTTTTAATGATTGTCTACGCAACTTAAATGTAATGTTAGTAATATCCTTGGTGACATTTAAATTTTCAACAAAATTTTCAAACGGAGATAAACTCTTCAAGGTAATCACTACCCAATCTTCCTGCTCTTTACTCTGTACTTTTTCTTTCACTTTCTAGCTTTCAACATTATCTAGGAGTTTCTTCTACGCTCCCACATTGTATTCACATTGGATGTATATTTTAGTCCCATTGAGATACTTTTGTGGTCATTTGTTGGACATTAATAACATTATCTTATCTTATCTACATCTCTAGAAATTGTTAACAACTGACCATGTATGCCTTTTCAATTTGAACAAGTTGTTTGGGATTGAATCACCCTCTTCCATCTTCATTAGAAAGAATACAGACTCCTAAGGTAAAAATATCTAACCTTTGGTGGAATTTTCATTCATCTACTTTAGCCTTGTCCAAACTATGAAGGAATCCTCTGCATCTTGGACTTGTAGCAACTTATCATTTGTTATGGACAACTTTATTAGCATCATAACCTCTCTATTCTTCGAGTGAAATACTTCTTTCCAATTCTCATCATCAGAGTTTCTCCTACCCTTTCCTGTGACCAATACTAACAATCCATTACATTGGAATCTGGTAATCATGTGTTGCTTCTAAACATTGAAATGGTGACCATTTGACTTCTTACTAGGGTTCAACAATATATATAAGAAATGCACTAGTTTTTCTCAACATATAAATGCCAAGCACCAATGGAATAATTTAACTAATCCCAAGAAATAAAAATTCACCTCCAAAACTTAGTTGTGTAGACACATTACTATACCACCCGACACTATACCTAATGATGCTACATTGGCATCAATCCAACACCACCATTATCTTGTTGGGTTCTAGTAGAAATTTTGTGTTTGTTTAATTGACTCTAGAAAACAATTTTTTGTGTAAAAAGTTCAATTAAAATTTTTGCCGAAATTATAAATTAGAAACTTAGTGTCTTGAACTTCTTAATTTGAGTACCAAGTACATGGAGAAGTCTTCATCCATATTTTAGGATTTATAGGTGCATTGTCAAATTTTGTTTCCTTAATTTGAGTACCAAGTACACAATGTCACTAGCTAGCTACACTAGAAAGAAACCACAAAGATCAATATGGTGATAATGGCATCCATAGGTCCCAAAATTTAATTGGGAATTGACCAATTATCTCTATCTTTGAGATCAAAGGCCCTACGAAGGGAGTGATTGGCGTGGTACCAAGTTAGTGGTGTGCAGTATATGATTTTATCCCATTGTAAAAATACTTCAAGTTCTTAGTAGATTTCCTTGAACCCTTGGGTTTTCCATCGATGATTTTGTTTCCCTTTAGTTTCCGCTTTCCTTTGTCCTTACTCTTTACTGTAATGGCACTTTTGGATGCTTTCCTATTTCTTATAAACTATTTATTGAATATTTTCTTTTTTAATAATTGTCTATACAACTTAAATGTAATGTTAGTAATATCCTTGGTGACATTTAAAGTTTCAACAAAAATTTCAAAAGGAGATAAACTCTTCAAGGTAATCACTACCAAATATTGGACTTGTAGAAACTTATAATTTGATATGGAAAACGATATTAACATCATCACCTCTCTATTCTTCGAGTGAAATAATTCTTTCCCATTCTCATCATAAGAGTTTATCCTACCCTTTCCTGTGGCCAATCCTAACAATCCATTTTATTGGCATCTGGTAATCATACATTGCTTCTAGACATTGAAATTATGACCATTGGACTTCTTACTAGGGTTAAAAAATGTATACAAGAAATGCAATAGTTTTTCTCAACAAATAAATTCCAAGCACTAATGGAATAGTTTAACTAATCTCAAGAAATCAAAATTCACCTCGAAAACTTAGTTGTGTAGACACATTGCTATACCACCCGACACTATACCTGATGATGCCACATTAACATCAATCCAACACCACCATTATCTTGTTGGGTTCTAGTAGAAATTTTTTGTTTGTTTAATTGATTCTAGAAAATAATTTTTTGTGTAAAGAGTTCAATTAAAACTTCTGCTGAAATTCTAAATTAGAAACTTAGTGTCTTGAACTTCATAAATTTTACCTCTTTCCTAAAGTTTCCCAGATATAGTCCCTGAGAATTTACATCCTTAGGGATGATATGAAATATAATAAAAGAATAGAAACAATATATGATATTTCACATCTTAACAACCCTAATCCACTAGGAAATTCAAGAGAAAATATATCAAGCTTATGCCACAAGTTTCAACATTCTAGGGAAATCTTATCATGCATAAACTAGACATGAAAGTCACTTTCTGTCATTGATGGTGTTATATGATGTACAAGAAAACATGTATTTGTTATATCTATCTTCATTGAGTGAGGGAAGTTCAGGTAGAATAGAGTAAAGTGAGACATCTAGTAGGTGTAACAGGCAAAGATCAACTAGAGGTGAGAAGATCATAAGAAAATTCCATAGACACATGGAATTTTTTCTTGCGAAAGGGGGATCATGTTCTTATGATCATGAGAGAATAGATGACATTGAGGTTCCCTTGAGTTACAAACATATAGTGAAATGATGGGTACCCAAGGATCTTCCTGAAATAAACACTGATTTTTGTGTAAACGAAAGGATATACCAGATTGCTCCATCGTCATTACATGGTTTGGGGCTATTTTTCATGGATGGAATAAAGGTCTGTTATGACATATTAAATGAGTTGATGGAGTACGTCAAACCATGTTATATCTACTAAGATTGGATATGAATAGTCCAATATACAAAAAGTATGCGAAGATATGGATTCGCTGCAAATTATATACAGTTAAAAGACAATGATCAAAATAAAGGAGAAACTATTTATATTGACAGAAGGCCAAAAGCAATGGGGAATATTGCAGGGTTTATAAATATTAGATGACTCATGAACACAAATAAGCAACCCAATTGCGTAATTGAGGGGAGTGAAGGGAACCGTGTATTCGTATGTGCAATGAAATCAATAGCTGCAGGCGAAGAGTTATTGATTGATTACAATTTGAATTGAATAGATACATATGTTTCTATTATGGGGGAGGTACGTATACTAATTTACCCAAACTTTAAGCAATGAACCTTATATTTTATGATTTTCATTATGTTTTTTACGGTGTTAATCCATTTGGAGAGCTTCGATTTTTTTACTTAGTGTGGCCTATTTTTGTTATCAATAATAACATTCCTCCTTGGATGTCAATAAAGATGGAGGATTTCTCATACATTTGAATTTATTTCTCATGATATTGATCACGGTTCTAATTTTATCAGTAATGTGGCAGGTTGATCATGGTAAATCAAAAGCAGCCTTAGAACATGTAAACATACAACAATTTTTGAATTGCATTTAATGTGCATTTTATTTTTGTGGCGATCAATTATTTTATTTGTTTACATAACTGAATTATCATTTTTTTTTTGAATATTTAGTCGATGGGCCATGATGCTGATGATGATTCACTCAGTGAAAGGAATTTGTATGAATCCCCCGACCCTATGGTTTTAATTAAAAAAAATATCAATAAAGAAAACAAGGAATTATCTCACTTGTTAGATATTCTAAATCAAACTCCTGAGGTCAAAGAAAGTATCAGAGAAGTTATGACAAGGATTAAGACATATAAGTTAATAACCATAATTTCAAGTGGTTTTATATTTATGTCATAAGATCAATTATGAAAGCTTGATTTTTAACTTTTACATTATCTAAACGAAAAAAATGTTTTCTTTCTTATATAGAGATTTTTGGATCCTATTGACCCCGACATGCATGGTGTCAGTAGTAGTGGCATTTCATAGACACCACAGGGTCATGACACAGGCCCTCATAAAGTTTTTTGGACACATTTATTCAGATCTCCACCTTCCACACCATTAGGTGGGAGCCACAACACACACACCCAGGAAGCGGCCACACATGTAGGCTCTAGAGGTGGTGATAGAGATGAGGTTGATGATTTGACAAACTATATGGTTTAATTTCTTAAATCAAGACGTGTGACCAACACGGGGACCCTTAAGGGAACATTTATGGTCAACGAGGAAGGGTTTCCATTAAAGCAAGTTAAAGTCCCAGGTAATTTTTAAAATTTTAATTGTTTCATGTTATTTATGTAGACAATTATAAATCATCTAAATTATTATTTTTAAATTAATAATCATATAATCTTTTTGCATGTAGGTAACAACAATTTTTATAGGTCCTTGGAGAATAAGGCATTGCTAATTTTTGGGCCCACCATACGGGAGAGGTGGAATTCCCAGAATTCCAACCTCAAGAAAGAATTGATGGATTATCTTGAAATCCTTTTTGGTGTAAACACATTTAATAAGACCTTGGCCACCGCCACAACTGGCCAATATTTAAAATATATGCGAGAAACGTATAGGAAGCACTTGAAACAAAATGATGGGTACGATCGTCCTTTGATGAATCTAGAGAGGGAGTGGAAGGCCCTCCAAAAGAGAAGAAATTGACAGATGAAGGAAAAACACCCTCTGGTCCCAGAAGGTCAATTACAATTTCAATTCAATACCTTCAATTTTTTTAGATGTAAATAAAAGTGTGGTATATATTAACATACTTGCAACTTTTGATGATAAGTTGAATGACATGTCAAAGGAAACAATAGAAAGGATTTCCAAATGTGGCCAACACAGGCTAGGCCAGGGTGGCTACTTGAAGTTGTAGTCACGAATTGTAAGTACCCAAATATATTATTTGTATCACCTTCAAACTTTTAGGTAATTACAACCAATAAAATTAAAAATAATTACTCTTATGCAATGCAGAGTGATGAGTTTGGTACTGAAAATATAGAGGAAGACCTCCAACTTGGTTACAAGTATGGCTATAAAGTTGTAGCTGAACACCAAAAAATCTTGAGGCAGTTATCAAGAACCACTTTGCAGGATAAGGTAAATAAAACTCAATCCACATTAAGCTTTATTATTAATATAATACAGTCATGTTTGATATCATTGATAAATTTAATGTGTTACAACTTTGTTTTAATCAGGGGAGCAACATTGTCAACCAACCCACTAGTATTGGAGAGCATTATGTTGATAGCGGTTTGCAACCAAAAGATGGTTCTCCCGTGCAATACCATTCCAATGGGGCACAACCCCATGATGGTGCTACGACCGAGGAACATGACGGTAATATAGCTGTATTTTAATCATATACTTAACAATTTTGTAGTTATACATTTTGTAATTCTATTTTTTTTTACTTATACATTTATGATTGTCCTTATAACTTTTATGGTCTCAATGGCAGAGAATTTTTTACTTGAGGGTCGTACAATTGAAGAGGAGCACACAAGGGAAACCATTCCAACGGTGACGACCAATGCACTAGGTAAATAATGACATTGCAGGTGTTTTTTTTAATATTACTTAACTAGTTCAACGATATTTAAAAATTGGCCATCTAAATTTTATATTGTTTGCCTTTGTAGTTAATGCCTCATCATAACTGCCTCCATTACCCTGTGACTAGGCATTCTTTGTATGAGAGGACGCAATCGAAATCAGATTTTGAAGAGAACCCAGAGAACGAAGACATAGATATTGATGAAATGCTTAGGAATTTTAGACCTAAGAAGAAGAGTTCGGCTAAAACTAAATGCTGATGTATGTAACATCCTGCTCTTGCAAGCACATGTTATCAAATTATTCTTTGAGGACACTTGCATGCAAGTGATCTGGTTATAGTACACGGTTATATATTTTGTTTATGGATTTTTATGATGATGTGATGGTTGTAATTTAATGTTAATTGATATATATGTATTGATATATGCTATTGACGAGTTTCTCCTGAGTGTGTAGGACACTTGACAGATTGTGGATGTTGATGGCATCAAAGGACCTCACGGGACTTCGGATTGAGTTAGGGAATTGATTGTATTGGTTTGGATATTTCATTTATGCACATGTGACATATGATCGATTATAATATGATTTTGTATATGGATTGTTGAAAGTATTTCATTGATGGATGCAGGGTAACGATTGCTTTCTAATTTGAATCACATAAGGAGTAAAGGGGCCATGCACATAGAGTAGATATTGAGGGAGAGGTGTGGCAACGTCCCTGTCACAACCTACTAGCACTCCCATCATGGCTTGAATTTTAGGTGAATGATTACCTAGTTCGAGAGGTCCACGATGTCGTGAGGGTAGACTGAGACAGTCGCTCACGAGGATTCCTAAGGGGTGCACAATAAGGCAAGGTCCTTATTCCTTAGAATCCCTTAGTCTCTCACAAGGTCCCCCGAATGGAGTGTTGAATCCAAGGGTTGGACAACTACCAACCAGTCAAAGGCGAGTGGCACCCTTGGAGCACATAGTGCGTTTTGGAGGGCATGCCGTGTAAATTAAATTTGAGTCAATGAATCTAGGTGGTGTAGAAAACCTTGAGAAAATAATTAAAACTTGTGAAATCTTGAGCACTGCCGGATTAATTAATTAATTAAGAATGAATTTAGTAATTGTAACCACAAATGAAGTCTAAGCCTATTCAAAATTTAAGCCTAAGTCTAAGTTCTTGTCGGAGGCTAACACTAAATTATTAACTAANTTAAAAAAAAAAAAGAGGGAATGAAGAAGATCAAGTTAAGATTTAAGAAAAGGTGAAATATATCTAAAAGTGATAATGCACATGTGTGAAAGAAATATAAAAAGGGAGTTTTTAAATAAGAAAAAAATAAAGATGAGAGAATGTGTACGCATAGAAAGGTATCTAGAGTCTAATTAACACTAGTCTAACTAGAAGAAGATTCCTATATTAACTCAACTCAGATTTAGTAAGGAGTCAGTTATTAAATGGGAATAAAGGGAATAAAGAGACAACTATGAGTGATTTAAGGAGCGCTTTTAGGATGGGTGAGGGAAATTGAATTTAATTAAAATAAAATGTTGAATTACTTGTGCAACTTAGGGAAAGGATGACAAGTGTATCAGAGAAGGTTATTTGGATGACAACTTAGTGTGTATAAGAACACTTGGATTATTTGGAGAAAAATGATTATAATTACGCTATTATTGATTCACCCCCCCTCTCAATAATCCAAAAATTGGTATCAGAGCAGGTTCCTTTAGAAATTAGTTTAATCACTAAAAGGTAGATCATGGGGAGTACCAACTCATATAAAAATGGAATACCACACTTTGATGGACATAGGTATGCTTTTTGGAGCATAAGGATGAAGACATATATACAAGCACAGGGGTTTGAAATTTGGGAATCAATTGTAGATGGATACATAGTACCAACAGTTCCACCAACAAATGACAAAGCAATGAAACTTAGTCAGAATAATTCCAAAGCTACAAATGCACTTTTGAATGGTCTCAGTGAAATAGTATTCACCAAAGTTGCACATTGTAAATACGCCAAAGAGATTTGGGACAAGCTTCGAAATATTTATGAAGGAGATACAAAAGTCAAAGCAACAAAACTTCAAACTTACAGAGATCAGTTCGAACAACTAAAAATGAAGGAACATGAGAATATTGCAGCCTATTTCTTAAGAGTTGACGAAACATTGAATGCAATCATAGGATTGGGAAAAGAAATCGAAGAATCTGTAATTGTTCAAAAGGTACTAAGATCTCTTCTTATGAGATTCAACCCTAAGATATTAGCACTATAAGAAAGATTGGATCCGAACTCAATAAGCATGGATGAACTACATGGAATCTTCACAACATATGAAATGAGATCTGAATAGGAAAATCCAGATGTAAAAGAAGCATCCTTCAAAGCATCCAAAAGTTCAAAGCAAAATAAAAATGAACAAGAAGAATATAGCAGCAACAACGATGTCTTGGAAGATGATGACAAAGTGGACAACTTCGTCAAAAGACTGAACAAGGGAACCAATTGTAGGTATAGAGGTAAGCTTCCTTTAATTTGTTTTAATTGTGATGGTATTGGTCATATTTCTAACAAATGTCCTCATAAAAAAAAAGAGAAATGATGAAGGTTACTCAAAAGAAAAACATACATATAAAGGGAAAATAACTACAAAAAAAGATTTCAAGAAAATCTTATGCATCAAAGAAGACATCTCATCATCATATGAAGATGAAATAAGTGACAGTGAAATAGGAAGAGTTATATTCATGGCAGTAAAAGATTCTGACAAAGAAGATTTCGAAGAAGAATATGAAGAAGCCGAAGAAGGATATGAAGAAGTTGAAGACGAAATTGAAGATGCAGAAGTTGATTATCGAGAAGAATTAATGTGTGCCATAGAAGTTATCAGAAGAGAAAAGAAGAAAAACATGAAACTACAAGAAGAACTAGACAAGAAAAATGACACTCGAGAACTAGAACAAATGATCACAAAATTGAAGGTTCAAATAGAAGA
>SNQJ01S0030883.1:9403-20253 GCA_010110895.2 Picea sitchensis
TTACAGCCTTTTCACGATCAGGGGTGGGAAGGCATCCCCAAGGATTTCATCACCAGGTTACTGAAGATGCAAGGGAAGGATCTCCACCATTCCTTTAGACTACTCAGCAATGCAGGTGATCGAGTTATCTTTTAGGGAGATGTTTCGTTTACATGGGTGGCCTAAAGCCATCGTCAGTGGCAGGGACGACAGATTCACGGGAAGTTTCTGGCAGGTGTTTTCTAGGTTGGTATATACCAAGCTGACCTCGAGTACTAGTTACCACTCACCGATCGGCGGATAGATTGAGTTTGGGAACACTTGGGCGGAAGTGTATTTGCGGAACTTCATCGTAGGATAGCAGAGTGCTTGGGTGATATGGTTACATCTCGAGGAGTACTTTTATCCCACCACCTTTCACATGTCTGTTCGTATGACCCCTTTTCGGGCGCTATACGACTATGAGGTCTTGATTTTTGCAGACATAGCATGCGGCGACTGTAGAGTTCCTCAGGTTTGAGGTTGGTTACAGGACAGCCAGGACATCCTGAGAGCACTGAAGGAGAACCTGAGGGTAGCCCAGAGTCAGCGGAAGATGTATGGGGACAGGTACAGGACAGAGGGCACTTTTGAAGAGGTTGTTTCACAGGAGTCACCCCATTGGGATGATGAGGGGTGGGGGGCCACAGGCCCCGAAGAGATCCTGCAGGTTCGAGGATGGAAACTCCATGATAGGGCAGTCAGGGAGTACTTGGTAAAATGGCAGGGTTTACCTGTGGAGGATGCTACTTGGGAAAACGAACAGGTGTTGCAATTTCTGGGTTTGAAGTTGCTTGAGGACAAGCAAATTTGGGCAGGGAGGACTGTAATGTCCCATTTTTCCTAGGCAGTCGGGATACCGTGATGGTTTATACAGTTTCCCATAAACCATTAGACGGATGAGCTAGGGAAATGACACTGGTAAAGTCACTTTCGAATTATAAAGTGAAAACTTAGGAAAAGTGAGTTTATTATTATTAAACCCCTCTTTGTGGGTATTTCTCTCCAATTAATAATTAAATGAATATTTTAATGGAGAAAAGGACAAGTGAGTGAATAAAAGGACGATTGAAGGGGAAAAAGGTATTATTGACTATTCATTTTGAAAATTGGATTTGGAGAAGAGATGGGTGAGAAAACAAGGGTTTCAGTTGGAAACCCACTTTGGCACTCGGATTCGGTAGTGAAACTATCTGCCCTAGCCATGGAATCTCAGATTCGGTAGTGAGACTATCTTCCCTAGCCGTGGAATTGGAGAATCCATTCAGGGTTTCTCATTTGCAGGGATTTGGTATTAGTGATTCGAAGAACTTCATTGGAGAAAGCATTTCATTAGTGGGTTTGGTGAGAAGGACCATTTTCCCTTTGGCACGAGTTGGTGGTTTGGGGCGTTTCCTTGAAGCTGGGTGCAACTATCTTCTTCTTGCTGCGTGTTGGTCATTGGAGGGGCGAGTTTCACTCGTTGTTCACTTTCCTTGCTTGTTGGACGCATTTCTTGGAGTCGGGGCACATTCTCTCTATGTTGGGCGCATTCCTGAGCAACCAGACTGAAGTTTTCCCATAGAGAAGTCGAGCTATCCTATTGGAGGTCGAGTTCCCCGTCTGTTGATCGTACCATCTCATTTGGGGGAGCGATTTCATTGGCTGGCTTCTTACTGTGCAGTTGAGGGACGAGTTTGGGTGCTATTGGAGTCTGTAGCTGCGTGTTTTCCCTTTGGCAGGTCATGTTTCTCCTCCATAGGAGTTGCGTGCTCTTATTATCTGCATGGGGTGTCAAGAGAGGTTGTTGCTAGGAGGATTCTTCTTGCTGTTGGTCGACCTTCCATTGTGGGTTGTGTATTGCAGTGTAGAAAGGGAAATTGTGGAGTTGGGTTGCCATCTCACCCCCAAACCAAACAACAAACAAACATTATTTGAGTCGCCCCTTTGTCAACTCGTGGGAGTAAATTTTGGGCAATTCATCATGGTTGTATATGACTGTGGGTTATAATATTTCAATGGCAGACCTCTCCCTCACCTTTGAGAGGTATTCCTACTCCAAATCGCTTGTTATTGGTACATCATTTTAATTAAATAAAGAACAGTCATAGTTTGCTGCGTTTATTCATCTAGATGTGAATGCCATTTCATTGTTATTTTGTGGGTTTGTTTATTAACCAAACAACACTTTTGGTACCTCATTGGGGAGGTATAAGGGGGTGGAAAAACAACATAACAACCAACAAAACACAGAACTAGATTGTTGTCTATCGATTTTTCACTTTCAGCAGTCAAATATCAGTGTATGCAAAGTGTTTGACGAAAGTCCAACACCAAATTTAAGGGGTTTTCTCCAATTTTCCCAACCTAGAATATTTCAGCCCTCGATTTTCCTCATTTATTTCCTTCTGTAGCAAGATTTCATGGTCAAATCCTCATATTAGTGGGTCAGATCAGAAACTTCCAAATGGGTACTATGCCCATTCTCTCACTGATTTCTAAGGTGAACCACCCAACGACCAACTTGACTAGTAAATAAACTCTTCTTGGATAGAGGACAGTTCTGGTTTTGAATATTTTAATTCATCAGAGAAATTCCTAGCAAGGGTGATCTCAATCGGTAAGGGTTCCACCTCACCATTCTCTCTCGCGACATCATAACCGATATAGGCAATCCCCTTCAACAATTATTCAACATTGTTTTTTATATTAATAACAAAGATATTTATATCACATTATTTTTCAAAGGTGAACATCATCTTTCAAACTTTACACATAACATGCCTATCAATAGTTTTTGGCAATAATAACAATTACATTTACAAATTGGGGGAAACAGGGGTATTACACAGGGATCCAGTGCATCTGGTCAAGAATCTCCATGTTGGGACTCTCATGATTTGCAGTTGTGAACAAAGTTTATCACATGCCAATGCATCACAGGCATGCAGGCACCAATTCATGGATGGAATACACCTGTAATTACTACAACCAATAAAACAATGGATCCCTTCCCAACAATTAGTTTTTATTTTTCCAGTCAAGATCAAGAATGGATGAGGAATAATGAATGAGCAAAAGTGAATGAACCCCCAAACAACCCACAAGAGGTGTTTATATAATTACATGAAATCAAGAACCACATGGCCTTCCCCCCAGGAAGCTCATGTAACCACTTTTCTGAATTAAAACCAATATGGGTATATAAAAATAGTAATAAAAGACTTGACGCCTTTAGCCCCCTCTCTCGTGGAATCATAGCCCCCTATAACTCTTTTCCTTGTCCATCTTGCAACCAATGATATATTTTATTGTTTACAATGATCAAAGTATTACATTTCCTAGGCACTACGACCTCTTTTAATTGTTTAGGCTCTCTAGCCTTTCATCAAATAAACAAAATACATTATTAATATGGGGACTCAAAACCGAGGCATTACATTCCCCTCCCCCTTATTTTGGCACTGTCCTTAGCGCATATACAAAACAAAAATCAAAATTTCAAAATTCTTCAAAAATTCACAGGTATTATGTCTGCATGGCATCTTCATGCTCCCAAGTAGCATCTTCAGGACCGTAGCAGTTACATTGAACTTTTACCAATTATGTGACTCAATTCTGGAGCATTTTGAATTTTCTATTCAATATGTGCACCAATTGGACCTGAAAGTCTTCTTCTAGCTCCACCTAAATCAAATTCCAATCAATAACATGGTTATCATCATGTACATATTTTTCCAGGAAAGAGACATGAAATACATTATGCACGTTCATGGAAGCAGGCAATGCAAGCATATATGCAATTGGCCCTATTACGTCCAATATCTCAAATGGACCATAGAATCTGGTTGCTAGCGTTGTACAGTTGCCCAACTTCAATGAGCTCTTCTTGGGCTTCACTTTCAAAAGCACATGCTCTCCCACTTTAAATTCTCTAGCTGTCATGTTCTTATCTGCATAAGTCCTCTGTCTATCTTGTGTTGCCTTCAAATTATGTTTAATTTTACCCATCTAATCTTGCATATCCTTGAGAAATTCTGGCCCAAGTACTGCTTTGTCTATTGAGTTGTCCCAACTTATTGGAGTATTGCATTTTCTACCATACACAACTTCAAACGAACTCATATTCAACGAATCTCAATACCCATTATTATAGGCAAATTCAACCAAATGCAAGTAATCTTTCCACTTAGATGGTTTATCCATCACATACATTCTCAACATGTCCTCAATCACTTGGTTGACTCTCTCTGTCTGTCCATCTGACTGTGGATGATATGTATTGCTAAAGTTTAGATTTGTGTCAAATCCTTTAAATAGTCCTCTCCAGAAATTTGAAGTAAATTTTATGTCTTTGTCTGAGACAATTTCCTTAGGTATCCCATGCAACCTCATGTAAATTTCTGCAATATTAGCTATTGTATGAGTCATCTTTATAAGAACAAAATGAGCAACCTTTGTCAATTAATCAACCACTACCATTATTGAATCACATTTGCTTGTTGTCCTGGGAAACTTAGTGATAAAATCAATGGCTACCACTTCCCATTTTTTCTCTCGAATTGGTAATGGTTGAAGCAAACCCATTGGGTGTCTATGCTCAACTTTCACTCTCTGACATTCCATACATCTGACAATGTAATCACCAACATCTTTCTTCATTCCTGACCAAAAGAATTGGTTTCTTACTGCTGCAATTTTTTTACTGTAACCAGGATGTCCATCATATGGAACATTAAGAATTTCTTTTAATACCAAATTCATAAGTTCTCTGGCACTGAGAACATAAATTATATTATTATGCATAAGCAATACATCTTCCTTAATCTCATACTCTTTAATTTTGTGTTGTACATTTTCCTACTGTAAACTTTCTTTTACATGTAGGTAGTGTTGATCTGTAATAACAACATCTAAATTTGTGTTCTTCAAATCTGACTGCTACATAATAATGGTCTTAGCATGCATGAGATGTACTCTTATGTTGAGTGCATCAACAACTATATTTTATTTCCCTTTTCTATGCTTGATGTCAAATTCATACTCACTTAAAAATTACAGCCATCTTGTCTGCATAGCATTTAAAATTAGTTGTTCAAAAAGATATTTCAGACCACCATGGTTTGTCATTAATTCAAATCTCTTTCCCATGAGATAATGCCTCCACATCTTCAATTCATGAACTACGACATCAAGCTCCAAATCATGTGTGGCATAATTCCTCTCATGTTCTTTAATATTTCTGGACTCATAACTAATGGCATGCCCATTTTGAGTGAGGACTCCACCAAGTCCTTCCTTGCATGCGTCTGTACATACCACAAAATTCTCATTTGGGTCAACAATCTTTAAAATAGGTGCACTAGTAAGTAATTTCTTTAACAAATTAAAATTCTCTTCACACTCTACTATCCATTTAAACTCAATTCCCTTCTTTTGCAAAGAGGTGATGGAATGAGCAATCTTGGAGAACCCTGCTATAAATATTATGTAGTATCCAGCTAATCCCATAAAATATCTGACTTTTGAAACATTCCTTGGTGTTGGCCATACTCTAATGGCTTCAATCTTTTCTAGGTCTACTGTTATGCCTTGTTCTCAAATAATGTGCCCCAAATAATGGATCAGTTCTTGGTAAAAATAACACTTACTAAGCTTGCATAAAGTTGATGTTCCCTCGACACTTGCAACACCAACCTCAAGTGATGTTCATGCTCTTCCTCAAACTTAGAATAAATAAGTATGCCATCCAAGAACACATGACAAAATTATCGAGATAATTTATGAATATGGCATTCATTAAGCACATAAAGATAGTTGGTGCATTGGTCAGTCCAAATAGCATGACTACAAATTCATAATGTCCATACTTGGTTCTAAAGGTTGTCTTATTATTGTCTTATTGATGTCTTATTCCTTGATTTTGACNGAATATGGCATTCATTAAGCACATAAAGATAGTTGGTGCATTGGTCAGTCCAAATAGCATGACTACAAATTCATAATGTCCATACTTGGTTCTAAAGGTTGTCTTATTATTGTCTTATTGATGTCTTATTCCTTGATTTTGACCTGATGGTATCTTGATCTCAAGTCTATCTTTGAAAATATATTTGCTCCTCTTAGCTGATTAAAGAGGTCATCAATTCTAGGTAGAGGGTATTTGTTCTTCACAATGGCTTTATTCAACTGTCTAAAGTCAATACACAACCTCAATGTTCCATCCTTTATTTTTGACAAAGAGTATTGGTGCTCCCCAAGGTGAAACACTTGGGCGTATGCACCCTTTCTTCAACAACTCTTCCAGATGAATTTGTAATTATTTTAATTCTAGTGTACTCATTATGTAAGGAGTTTTTGATACTAGGGAAACTCCTGATAATAAATTAATATTGAAATCGATTTCCCTCTTTGGTGGCAATGCTGGTATTTCTTGGAATACATATTCAAACTCTTGCAATACTGAAAAATCTTCAAGTCTTGGCCCTTTTGTCTTTCCCAAATCCTCCACATGAGTTGCATACAATCGACATCATTTCCTGAAATATCTCTTCAATTGTAAGGCTGAAATCTCCCTTATAGAAATGGATTTTGGAATTCCTTTCATAGTTTTTTGTTTTCCTTCTTCATCAAAACATGTAAATGTCTTGTTATGACAATCTAGGACAACATGATGCATTTACAACCAATCCATTCCAATTAGGATATCATAATATCCTAATGGGATGATATTCATATCAACATTAATACTCATTCCATTAATATTTATTAGACAACCTATGACCATCTCCTTGATCCTTCTTTTGGTTCCAGTGGCTAGCTGAACCAAACTTGACTTTTCAAGCTTACTTTTCTCCAAATGTAATTTGTCCACTATTTTAGGATCAATGTAACAATGGCTTGCTCATTAATCAATTAAAATAACAACAAGATGATTAATGAGCTTACCTTTCACTTCGATCATATTGGATTGGTACTTTACTTGTCAATCTTCTAAGGCTACATATATTATGCCCATGTTCTCTACTGTGGTAGCCTCTTGGATGTTGTGCATGGTCTTCATTTTGTCTTCTCAGTGAGGACAATCCTTGTACATGTGATATTCCTTGCATCCCCAAAATTTGCTTGGTGGTCTTCCCCTTTTCGCCAATGAGTCTTCTCTCTTGGATTCATTCTTAGCAGATTGATCTAGATGATTTTTATTAAGGTTGTTTGTGTTGAAAGGAGGTTTGAATCCCTTCCTTCTCTGATCAAATTTCTTTTTCTTCTTATCCTTCCAAGATTCCTACAAAGATTCTTTGCCCTTGCCTTGCTCATATAGATACCTAGCCTTCTTGATGGTCTCTTTCAAAGTTTTGGGCTCATCATATTGAATCTTCTCTTTATAGAAAGATGTTAGTTCACTCAAAAAACTTTGAATCTTCTCTTTATAGAAAGATGTTAGTTCACTCAAAAAACTTTGAATCTTCACTTTCGCGTCCTTTATAAACCCCACATACTTCAATAATCCCAAGAACTTATTTTCATAGTCTGCCATGGTCATGCTTCCCAACTGGAGTTCAAAGAACTCTTGCATCTTCTTGTCATAGAAATGCTCTGAAAGATACTCCTTATGAAAATATCTCTTGAATTGCTTCCAAGTGATCCCTCTTTGATTAATGTGCTCAACTTGATTTAGTTGATTCCACCACATAGCAATTTTTCCATGCAAATGGTATGTGGAAATTATAGATTTTAGGTTAGATGAGTAGTTGTGCAACTGAAAGTACTTCCTGATTCCAAGAAACCAAGATTTGGCATCATCTTCTCTTTCTCTTTCACCATCAAAGGATGGTAGCTTAAGTTTTCTCAACTCTCCTTGCAAACTATTTAATTCATGTATTCTTCTTTGGTGCATAACATGAGACACTTCTGAACTGCTTATGGAGTATTCAGATGCATGAAATTTCCTTGATGAGTAAGGAGGTGAGTAATGTCTATGAGTTATGTTGCAACTTCTTGAATGACCAACTCTTCTATAGTTATCTCTTCTTTCATGATGTGTGCCTTCTTCCTCCTGCCTTGAGTCTGATCCATTCTTTGCTTGCCTATGCAACCGATTTAGGCTTTGCATCATCTAAGCATTTATTTGATTTTTTTCTCTCATCATCCTCTCATTATCTTCTTTTTAGTTATGCACTTCTACTCTCAGGACTCTCACAATCTTTATTAATGTTTCTGGCTCCCCTCTACTCTTGTGCCCATTTGATTATGTCTTTGAATTACAAACACTAATATTTTCACCTTTGCTTCGTTATCATGACTAAAGGCTCCATCTCCTTCTTCCATGTCCCAAATATGTATTCTTATATAATAGGTTTATATCCCCTAATTCCACAAAATATGCAAGCAACCATTTTTGTTAGAATTATGCATATTATAAAAAAATTGTCAATTAATGCTACATGTCCTTTTTCTCTTTAATTCATGAAGAATTATATCATAGTTCTTGAAATTATAATAATTCAAGGATATTCTACTTTGAATCCGATTTCTAACGACTATACTCATGCCTCATTCTATCTATGAGCTAAAAGTTATGCTTCCTGAAAAAACCATTTTCACCCCCTTTTGTACACTTTCTCCACTAGTGTAATTTTATTGAAAGGCCAACTTATGTCAACTACAGAAGAAAATATGTCAGGAAATAGAGAAAATTTTGTACGACATAGATAAAAATAATGACAAGTAATTCATAACAACTCTCATATTTTCAATCTTATCCTCCAGTCAAAAACTGCAACAATCCGAAAATGACAACTTTGCTCTTTTTCACCCATTTTTCCAAACTTAGAATTTTTAGCAAAATTGGCTATTTCTCAATATGTGCACTTCTGGAAATTTTTTATTAAAATAAAATTTGTTTGTATTGATGAGTATATAAAATGTCAAGTAAATAAAATTTTCTAGTTTTGCTATCCAAGGCCACTTTTTCTCCTCTTAAAATCTCAAAATCCCCAAAAAGTGGCATGGAATAGTGGATTTTGGCCTATTTCAGCACCCCCATTCCAATCTTCTTAGAATTTATTTAGTTCCCTCATGGGTTATTTTCATGTTTGTTTTTTGGACTCTCTCCAAGAATTTCAGCTTAATATGGACCTTTGCCAACAATCTGGACCCAGATCTTTAAAAACCACTATTTTGCAATTTCTGACAAATTCAAACAAAATTGGACAATGGCCTTCTTTGGGAATTTTTCAAATCTCCTCTCTACAAAAAAAACCCATAAGTTTAATCTCAACCTGACTTAATATGCTCTAGTTATGGCCAAAATAAGAAAATGGCTCCAAACTTAGTTTTTTTTTTTTTTTTTAATTGATGGACAATCTTGCCTATGTGGCAATCTGCAGCAACAATCTCAAATCAAAAGAAATATGGATTGTTGATTCACTCTCTATCAATTATTGGTGATTTATTATGTAAACCAACTTTCCCATTGATCTCCTTGACACCTAATCATTGGTCATCGGTCATCGGTCATTTTTCTTCACAAACCCAATAGTTGCCTACAAATTTTGTCGACACCTTATCATCGATCATCTCCCTTGGAAAACTAATATTGCTCACAAATATTGTCAAACCCCAGTCATCTTTTCGCTGAGGTGGAAACTATGTTGACATGGCATGACACGTAGATGCGCACATGGCATGACATGTCATCCTGAGATGTCAACTAGGTTGATGTGGCATAACACATGGATGTTGACGTAGCATGACATGTCATCACCCTCTTTTCCCCATCGACCATCGATAGTTCCTCTTGGAAGAATATAAACTTCACACTAAATCTGTCGATGTCTAATCATCGACCATCAATGATTATATATTTCCTTTGGTCGAATGAATACTTTGCCAAATTCTGTTGATCCCCAATCATTAACCATTGACGATCGAAGATGTCTTTTGGTCGAACTTCAACACTTCTCCAAACTCACTGATCCCTAACCATTGACCATCCACGATCAGAGATGTCTTTTGGAGAACTTCAACACTTCACCAAAACTCATCGATCTTCTACCATCGACGATCTCTATTGGTGAACTTCAACACTTAGACAATTTCAACCAAAACCCAGGTGAATTTGGGTCGTTGATCTCCCAACCAAGATGATCTCGACCATTGATTTTCTTTGAATTCCCAAATGGCCGAAAACGAATACGACCGTCAATATTCCTCATTTTCCCAATTGTTGAAATGAATCTCGGTCGTCAATCTGGTAACTTTGCCAAACTTTGAAAACATTAGAATTTTTAAAATTTTCAAGGAAGAATCTGGGATGTTGATCTGGAGATCGAACACGATCTTGGCATTCGATTCTCCAAACTCTTCCCAACACTAAAATGACCATTAAAACTTCGAATTTGTTCGACCTTCCGGGTCGAATTTGGCTCCGCTACTCTGCATATCAAATTCATTAAACTTCTTAGAGAATCTTGAATCATTTAACTCAAATGTGCTCACGAATTTGAGGATTTTCTCTTTAATTTCTCCATTTCCCCCCAAATTCATACAAACCAAATTGTGATAGTGAAAATATCCAATTCGCACTAGTTTCATCCCATACCAATTTGGTGTTTCAACCAGAGGCTTTGATACCACTTTGTAACGTACCCAACCACCAAGACTGGGCCATGCTACTTCAAAATGCACTTCAAAACTGATTTTGAATTCTGATAATGTTTAATTAATAAAAAATAATGAAAGAATCACATGAAATAATCAAGATTCATGCTACAGTATGCCATGCACAATAATAACCAACAAACATGCATATTACAAAACTGAATCTCCGAGATAACAATTAATACACAATA
>SNQJ01S0030883.1:51449-83461 GCA_010110895.2 Picea sitchensis
TAGACACTTCTATTGATATGATAAGTCTAATATAAGTAAAGGAAGATTCCCCATTGTGGAATCATAACCTTCATGTGAGTTTGGAAATTTCAGCAAGTACACTTCTTTGGAAAAGGTGCACACCTCTCTTGGGCGCTAGAGTTATAGGGTTTAAGCACCCTCNGCTAGGGTTTATCTTGGTGGTGAAGGTATTTCTATTGAAGAATATAGCAAAGGATTTGACTGGGTTTTGTTCCCTTGTTGAGAAGGGTTTACTAGGATACTTCTTGTGTTCTTGTGCATGGTGTTTCTTCTTGTGATCTTGGTTGCTGTAACATTATTGTTTATGGTTATGTGAAATGATAAATATGGAATGAACTTCATGCTTAACCTAGATTATGAAAACTCAACATGGTATCATAGCATAGGTCTTGAAGAACCCATTGCACAAGATACAAACTTTTACCAGTCATTCCTCCTCTTCTCCAAAACCGTACGACCCTCCCAGGGTTTCCTAAAAATCCATACAACCCTCTTCTTTTGAGTGTTTCAACACTTGGAACTTGGACGTTGGGGATAAAATTACCATAGGAATGTACGACCTCCTTTAGTGCACCTCCAACAAGATTCAGATTGCATTTCCAAGCATTTTGATTTTTTGGCCCTAGGGTTTCTAGGGTTTCTCTAATTTCTACAGAAACTTCAGAATTAGGGTTTCTAAAATTCCTTGAAGGAGCTCTTCAACTCAACAGTGTTCTCCTATCTTTCAAAGGCTTATTTTTGGTAGTCATAAGTCCAACTAAGCCTAAAAGTGCTAGCCTAGCCTAGCCATTAGGTTTACTAGCCAAGTTTACAAAGGGTTGTGAAGAATCCAAAAATGAGCAAAATCATAATGGGAGGAAAGCTTGATGATTCAAGAAAACTCAGTTCCTAGAAGACAATACTTCAAGGGAATACTTATTGTGGGTGATACAAAAAAAAAAGTGTCACTATGACATACCTCCTTCATGAAGATGTCAGAGGACAAAGAACAACCATGTGCCATTGGAGAAATCATATCATCACCCTCAGGTATGCACTTGTATATATATTATTTGTATCATTATCATGAGGGTAATTGCAGGACGAAGGAACCTATTACTGAAGTCTTGGATCCAGAGGGATCTCAGTGCATTCAGAGGAACAACACAATGGAAGTGAAGACTCCATGTTTGATTATTATAATTGTCATTCCTCTAACCTATATTTCTAAAGTTTCCTACATTACAAGTAGGTTTTGTAGTTGTGACAACAATCATTAAATTGTTTTGATTCTAGGGATACACTCATTATTCTCCTTTAGGGGATATTCTTGTTTTGGTTCCTCTTTTTTTCTTGTTTCAGATAGGTTAAGATCAAAGTAAGATTCTTATCCTTCAGAGGGAGTCACATGACTTAGAGGGAGTCAAAACTATTTGAGAAAGAGGAAGAATAGAACCATCATTGAGACAACCAATAATGCATGGTCATAATCTTTCTATGATTCCATGAGCAGAAGCATGCATGACACAATATATGTTCAGAACAAGAGTCTTCACCAGACTTTGAAAAACATAACTCTCGAAGAAGTCTTCACCGGAATGAATCCTAAGATTGAACACTTTAGGTTACTTGGGTGCCCAATGTATTTCCATGTACCCAAAGAGAAGAAGTCCAAGCTAGATCCTTTAAGAAGAATGGATACAATTAATCTTCAAAGAAATTCCAGATCAACATCCCTGGTCAGAGATAGATTGAGACAAGCAACGACGATGTCCTTAAAATAAGAGATAGTCTTTCAAAAGATGTAGAGAATCTCAAATGGAGATTAGCAGTAAGACAATACCTTCTCTCCCTTCAACTGCTCAGAGGGAGACAAACATTATTCCAGTTGATCCAGTTGCTCTAGTTGATATATTCAGAGATATTTCAGTAGGGCATAAAAGGCCTACCTAGACTCACTCTGCAAGAGGCAGAGAAACATACAAGCCTCTCAAGGCACATTCCGAGAAAGCAAAAGAGTTTTTCAAGCTATCCTTCCATCATGAGCCACTTCATTGATGTTGAGACTTCTTGTCTTAGAGAAGCAATAGGAGAACAGGTATGGAAAGATGTCATAACAAAAGAATACCATTATATCTTAAAGAACAATGCATAAGATATTCTTCAGGGACCAGAAGGGAAGTCTGTGGTAACGTCCAAGTGGATCTATAAGATCAAACATGCAGCTGATGGAAGTGTCAAGAAATACAAAACGATATCTATAGCCAGAGGTTTCTCACAAAAAAAGGGAGTTGTCTATGATGAGACACTTGATCCAGTAAATCTGATACACTTCCATTTGTACTACCATGCATGAGTTGGAAACTATATCAGATAGATAAATTCTTGATGAGTTTGGATTTTAGCAAGAGTGTTGTTGATCCAAACCTATATCATTACAGTGTTGATGACGAAATATTGATTTTGATGACTCATTCAAAAAGCCTTGTTATTGGATACAGGTAACCCTTGACTTATGAATTCGAGATGAAGAATATGAGTATGATGCACTACTTCTTGGGACAAGAAGTATGACAGAGGACCGATGAGATTTTTCTGAGTTAAAGAAAATATACAGTGAAAATATTAAAGAAGTTCAAGTATGACAGAATGCAGAATCCACCATGATAGATTTAAAAAGAAGAAGATTGATGATGCTTCAAACGATATTGATCCATAGCTGATTGAATCACTAATGTATTTGATTAACACCAGACTTGATTCATGCCATGCAATGAGTATGCCTAGTCATTTCATGATTCAACCAAGATAGACTCACTAGACAAAAACAAAACATATATTGAGATATATACGAGGCACAGTTGGATATGGTCTGAGATATGCCTCTAGTGTGAACTTGAGTTTACAGGATATGACGATTCAGATTGAGTAGAAAGTACATTGTACCGGAAGAACACATCCAGTTGATGTTCTACCATGAAGTTTGTCATGGTTTACTAATACAACATGAAACAAAACTCCGTGGTCTTGAGTACCATAGAGGCAGAGTAGATAACATCGAGTGTGTGAAGCAATGTGGCTTTACAAGCTTCTGACAAATTTACTTGACCATGAGATGGATCCTATGATGATAACCAAGAGCCGTGTGTAAATCTACTTAAGAACCCAATGTTTCTGGATGGATCGAAACACGATGAGATGAAATATCCTTATATCAGAGATATGATGTAGAGGAAAATCGTACACATACAATACCTTCCTACACATGAGCAAATTGCATATATCTTCACCAAATTAGCTTCGTGAAGAATGGATCCCTAGTTGAGAGGGAGTGCGGATGACTTTAGCCAAGATAAAAATCAAAATACATCCGTGTGAGACTTGACATGATAAAGAATGCCTCCCTAGATGAGAGGGAGTGTTGATGATTGCAGTTATGTGAGACATTCTCCAGTGAGACATTCTCCAACTTACAAACCTGTGAGATGTGGATCATTGCAACTATGTGAGTCTTTCTCTCGGCTTACAAACCTGAGAGAAAGCCCCTAAGAAGGGTATCTGGTTCTTGCCTGAGACAAAGCTAGGAATGTAGAGATGACCTCCTCCTTTCAGAGAGTTGAGAAGAACTTCAGATGGTTATCTAGTGGGAAAGGTGATCTGTTGAGTTAGACTTGCATGTGGCTGAGCACAAGGTGAATATGTGAAATCCCAAAGTGATGGGTGCATCGTCATGTCAACAGAAATGAATATGATGTATTAGCATCATCTAAGCAGCATATTTGACAAGAAGACTCCAAATGATTCTAGTGTGTGAGGCAGCGGGAAAGAATATTTGTAGAGTGGACATGCCTATGGACGAGCACAAGTGAAATTGTGAAGATCCAGTTCTTCTATGTAATACAGTGAACTAGAGATATGACATCCCTATGGATGTGCCCCTAGTGGATGAGCACTAGTGGGTGTATCAGATCCTTTGCTATATATTTTTCAAGAGTCAGACCTTAGAGTCAGCACTAGTGCATGTAACCCTAATTGTTATGTAAAGGGTACAGGTCGGCCCCACCTTAATGTGATTAGTAATAAATATAAAAGATAATTAATCTGGATAATATTAATTATAATAATAGTAATAATTATTATTATATTATGTCTTAGAGAGGTTGGCCTTGTTGAGCCAATAGACACTTTTGTTGATAGGATAAGTCTAATATAAGTAAAGGAAGATTCCCCATTGTGGAATCATATCCTTCATGTGAGTTTGGAAATTTTAGCAAGTACACTTCTTTGGAAAAGGTGCGCACCTCTCTTGGGCGTTAGAGTTCTAGGGTTTAAGCACCCTCTTCTGTGCTAGTGTTTATCTTGGTGGTGAAGGCCTTTCTCTTGAAGAATATAGCAAAGGATTTGGCTGGGTTTTCTTCCCTTGTTGAGAAGGGTTTTCGAGGATACTTCTTGTTTTATTGTGCATGATGCTTCTTCTTGTGATCTTGGTTGCTGCAACATTATTGTTTATGGTTAAGTGAAATGCTAAAAATGGAATGAACTTCATGCTTAACCTAGCTTATGAAAACTCAACAATTACAAACCTGAGCATGTCATAGAAGACTATCTCGATTTGTTGAAAAAGTGGGAAGAGAAGAAGACACATTGCAATATGGTGCATGCAGAGTCACGCAAAAATAAGAAGAAGGATGAGGAGGTTAATATCTAGGTGATAACCCAAGGAGGAGAGAATACATGAATGGACTTCGAGCATGGTGAAATCTCAGGTCATAGGACAGAGAGGAAGATCAAAAGGGATACACAACCCGCTTTTAAGTTTGATGTTTCTTAGCGGAAGCAGGTTTTGTGAGATGCGTAGAGGGCCATCGAAGAAGAAAGAGCGTGAGAAGAGTTGTAGTGCATGACTCAAAGGTTGCTTGAAGAGTCCCAGATTCATGAAGAAGAAAGTGAGAAGAGTTGTAGTGCATGACTCAAAGGTTGCTTGAAGAGTCCCAGATTCATGAAGAAGTGCAACGAGTGACATAGAGGTCGATGGAAGAGGTTTGCACCTGTGAATAATTACAATGCATGACACATGGGTCATTGGAGGAAGCTCATGTGCGTGAAGAAATACATCACACGACGCAGAGGTCATTGGAGGAATCATGCAGACAAGAAGAGATGCGACACACTGAGCAAAACGTGATAGAGGAATATTGCCTTGAGGAGTTGAAGAGCACAATGCACATGGAAGCATTGCGTGACTTGGGTCGTGAGATGAAGACCAAAGATCAAGTAAGTAACTTCTTACGTTGTTGTTTGATATAGCTAAAGGATCCTGATGTTGTGATAAAGTTGACGTTGATGTTAGCAACCTACATGGGGGAACAATGAATGGAGGGAAATATCTTCCCCCCTACCAGAGAGAGATACGTGTTAGGTCAATAAGAAAAAGCACACAAACAGATAATTTAATATGGAAACTTAACTTGGGAGTTAGGAAATGGATGGATCATGGGGTCATGTTGGATCTAGGTTCCGATGTGAACACCATGTCGAAGAAGTCCTGGGAGTTTATGGGTAAATCGAGTTTGGTGTGGTCACCCATCCAGTTGTGGTTGGAAAACCAATATAGGATCAAACCTATAGACCGACTGGAGAAAGTTGAGGTGAATATAGAAGGGTTGAAGATGAATATTAACTTTGAAGTCATAGAGATTATGGATGGCTCTAATCCCTACCATGCATTACTTGGCATTGATTAGGCCTTAGACAACAATGTAGTGTTGATTTTGAAGAAGCGATAGATGTGATTTGAGACAGATACCCTGTGCATGATCGCAACTCTAGATCCTAATGAAGGGGACATATACAATGAGTCAGTGGATGAGGATGCATGAAGCTTAGTTATTGAGAATATATATAAGATCACTAGGCACAGGGAGGATTATGTCAATCCCACAATGGATGGAGATCTAAGTTGGCAGAGCATGAAGTCGTATGATACTGATTTAGATGACACCATAAAAAGGTGACAACGGAAACTATATGAATTTTTGAAAAGGAGATGTGCACATATTACCGCCAAGGTGCGCGAGGAAGAATTTGGATCCTACTGGTTTAATGGGTCGGATGTGGATGCATTTATAGCCTACATCACATTCCCGAACACCACCGGGTTCTCGTTCTTGATACAATTCTCATAGGAATACCTGTGTGATGGTGGGAAGTGCATCGATATCCTTCCCATGAATGGGTAGTAGTTGAAGAATGCATGCGAGAAATATTCAGACCAAATGTAGATATTTGTTGGTACATGTGTTCTTGTGAATGGCAGTGGATAGCCAAGCAAGATTATGGAACATGTAACTGATACCTAAAGCCCCCCCGCGTGCTACTCAGAAATAAGTTTGTTCCCCTGGTTCCTCGGTTTTCTACAGAGCACGTAAAGGGACCACATGCGTGAACAATGGGTCTTGCTTCACCATATGTGGCAGAAAAATGAATGTCTACTCGTTCAATTGAACTTAACCCCATTGAGAAAACAGACAAATCCCACAAGAATAAAGAAGTAGGGAGTAGTCAGTGGATGCCAAAGGATCCAGAAAGGCCAATCTCGGTCTCTCAGTGGACGAAATTGATCGAATGGACACACAGGAAGAGACGTTGCGGCCCACCAGGGGTCACCGCAATCAATTAACCAAGGATGAACTCCTACAAGGATGCATGGGAAACATGTGCAACACCCCCATAGAGTAAGACTTGCGCATGCATGAAGACGCCATTGTCACAATCAAAGTAAGGAGATATGAAACTACAAGGAAGAGAGTCTTTTCATGCATTAAAAAGGTGACGTGTTCATTATAAGATACCTAAGTGAGAGGTTATTGAGGCGATGATCAAGAGTAAATGTTAAAATCCCACCTAGGTATTTCACACATTTGGCGATAAAAGTAGGCGACACCATGAATGCAAAAGCACTGATATGTCTTGAAAATGTAGAACACCGATGGGGAGGTCTCATGAAAATCCTGATCATTTATGTTTGATGGGAAGGTCGACATGGTATAAGGATGAATGTTCCAGAGGGGATCGATAGATACCTATGACACTTCGAGTTCTTAACGAGAGCATGCATGCCTCCTAGTTGTACCGTCATACTCGCCTGGCAAATTTCCTTTTTTTGAATTAATACTTGGCTACCAAAGCACTGAGCTTCCTATTTCTATAATAAGGGTCAACAATTTCAGTATGGTGGAAGAGTAGAAGCGAAATCAAGAAGAAACACAGTCTCTTAAACCCAACATTATCCCTCTGCAGAGCCTAGCCGAAATAGTTGCAATGGCTTGGTCAAGTAGGCCACAGATATGAAGTAAATCCAAGACTTCCCAAGACCGGAAAATACTAGAGCCACCGTGGCCTTGGCATGTAAAATTCATGGGATCCTAGATGGGAAAAGTGTAGGATGTGAAATTCGTTGATTATGACATCCGTGATCTCGATCAGTTCCCCTCCCTGATCTTTCACAATTATGCAAGAATAGTTTGCAATGCATACCGTCAGCAGTTAGTGCTCACACAATATTGGTCCAATCCTCTTCGACAAGCCGACATCCTATTTTTGGTCGATTTCCCTCACTTTTGGCATAACAACACAATAATTATTTGCATCAATTTTTTACTTACCCTCCTCCATGGTGGATACTTGTGGTTGGGGGGGAAATATCCAGTAGATGAAGCAACAATCCGACAGGTTACCAGGTTACCCATGCATGAAGAAGAGCCCAAAAAATATTTAACTGCTAAATATGCTACCCAACATGAAGTCTATGGCACACACAATACAAATTAGGGAATGCGTGGGGGTGATAATTTCATAAAACAATCCCCGACCAGTTAGATTTGTTACTCATTTGTTCATCTGTAAGATCCTACACAACTATACAAAGGAGGAGTGTCCACTTGGGGTGGTCATTTCAACTGAGTTGTGCCTAGCAGGCATCTAGATGGCCTGGGCCCATTATGTATTGAATGAGTTCATTGATGACTATTTAGATTCCCAATACTACAAATCATTTTTTCATAATAGTTGGATATTACTGCTCCTTGCCATGATGCTCTGGAGGCCCCCTTAGGGTTTTGAACGAATTGTTGGCAGTGGACATGTCTTTGACGCTCCCCAATTCCTTCCATTACACGAAAGCATGGACCCTACCATCTAAAAGTCCAACGATAAAACTTTTCAAGGTTAGTACCAACAACTAATTTGTGCAACAACTTCATAAATGTGCACCTTTCACATCATTATGGACATGTATGATGACTACCTTCTATTTGAATGTACTTTTCATAATGTGTTCATCTATCTTAGTGATGACTAGGGGGATGCAGTGGCGCTAGTTCCATTATGTGTCATGTAAGAGGATATCCAACAAGGCATTACTGAATAGCTGACACATCTACAACCAGTCCTGAACGATTAAATGGAGACTCTCGAAATGCACACTAATCACAATCAGGACCGTAAGTGGGTTGAGGCTATGCGGTTGCAGGAACAACGCACGATCCCCCTTGGGGGGATCGAAGGACTAAAATGTGTCCAAACTCCCTTGAGATCCATGTCTCGCACAATAGTCTACATAATCAACCCCATCTAGTGTGAAGCGAATACAATCTGGTCCAACTATTCATTCTACCACTCTCCTAGTACAATAGGGTCCCAGTCAAATGACACCAGGTGTCACAGCATTGATAAATGCACTCAAAATACAATTGTTACTACAACAACAAATACACTCATAGGCTATTTGTAATGTCAACCATCTATGTCGACAACTCACGTGCACAACATCCTCATCAAACACTCTACTATGACCACTAGACTCAAGAAGCAGTTCCAATACTCTCGCATGAGTTCTTAGATTCAGCTCGTCAACACCAATTCCAGTAGACGTCAATAATGGTAGTATTCTATTGGCGTCGATTCTGAATACAGTAGCATAAGATTGTGTGGCCACCTTACTTTATTAGTTGAGTGAGTGACACCAAACACTTGGTCGTTCTCATGCACAACTACAACTCTAACACGAAGTGGACATTGCCACGCATAATCAGACATGCGAGCATTATTAAAAGGAGGTTCAAGATCACCATGAATTGCATAATAAGTATGATATAGAAGTTGTGACCCATGCAACCTCGTAGGTTCAATACATTGAAATTAGTACAACATTCACTGATCTTATTGGGGCGGTAGACAATCTCTATGCGTAGATATCGACTACGTCTACAGATGGTCGCAACATCCACTCCCATCTGAAGCTCTCGATCATCAAGGCCCACCTACAAAATTTGGATGCATAATTTACAACTCTTCGTCCACCCCATCCATCAAATGAGCTCGACGACAGTTCAGTTGCAACAAAAACTGATGTCAACTATTGCAGCTATCCAGGATGGCCAACACAGAGTGACGACATTTTCGAGTGTGGTTGATTGCAACTTCAACTTGTAGAATCATCTCTAGATCCTTCCGAGTTGACTACAATTGATGATAGAATCCATAGAGTGGATGTCATGGTCACATAACAGAAGAGTAACTTGGCCTTGCTACCTCTGAGAGAGCGCACAACTACAATGATAACTATGGTGTCCAAGAAAAATGAGATCATTGTAGCCCGAGCTGAGTAGTATAGTATATCAAAACTCATCACTTTTGTTGCCAATAAGGACTTAATATTTTACACCCAACCGACAGACATGGAGGTGGTTGTCGACCCCTTGATTAAGAAAATGAATGCAACGGATTTGACAGTTTCTCAGGTCACAATAGTCGATGTCGATGAGATTATTCAGCTTACCTAGGACATCCAAAGTACCCTCAATGAACCCGATTGCTAATTCAAGGTGTTCGTGCAATAACTCAAGAACACAGTTACATTTGTGGAATCAATCATTCCCTGAGGAATTTGGCTTGAGGACGAGCCAAGTAATAGTGGTGGGGGCCTATTGGCACCCAAATTTTTGGGAAAATATTGTGTGCGTGCACAAACGAATTTGTGTGCACTCATTCCAATTTTGCGTGCACTCAAGTAATTGCGTGAGGGGTAGCAAGAGGTGCAGGCTCCATATCAAGTTTTGTTAATGCGTGTTAAATTAAGTTCTACCAATGCATGTCAGTTTGAGTTTTGGGATGCATGATAGAAATCAAGAAGACAATGCATGCACGTTAGAATCAAGAAAATGATCTTCGGGAAATCTCCCCGAACGATTACCGCCAACAAAACAAGGGAATGTGGAGTAGAAATAAGATGAGTTGGAAAGGTAGTTACTATTTCCATGATTCCATAAAGGCTACATGGAGTGCAGTCAGGTGATAGAAGCATGCAATATTGGCAGTTGGAGGAACGAGTGGGAAAAAACTGAAAGAGACAGAGCACCAGAGAAGAGAATGATATAAAAGCAAGCAACGACAATATAAACAGAGTTAGTCATCTAGTTAGTGAACTGGTTCGTGGGCTCTTGTTGTATGGGTGCTATTGGGATAACTTTGAATGTATGTTTTGTAGTCTCTCTTATTGTAAGTCTGAGTCTGTCCTCTCTGTAGATTCTAAAGAGATGTGCATGGCACGATGTAATGTAAAAGTGGGCAATGGATAAGAAAGGAAAACTCTATTGTTGTCAATGAATGATTTTCTTAATGTATGCATGTGCATGATTGAATGGGGATGATAATAAAGCCGCAATGATTCTAGACCTATGGTGTGTCAATTATGTGTATCAATGAATGTGTTATTCTGTTATGTTTTGTCATATGTTAAGTAAGTTGCAATGAATGAAATGAATGAAATCCCTGATGGATCTCTGTGTGTCTAGTACTTCACAAGACCATATAGTCTCTATGATCCTCATGGCGTCTCGGGTGAGACATTTATCAGTATTGGATGCGGATTGATATGTCTATGCCTTGGGTTTTTTTTTGGTCAACTATGGATGAACCCGAGGTCTTAACCCCCCAACATTAAGAAGGACGCATGCACGTGTGAAACGACCCAACACGGTATGGTTTGGTGTCTCCTAAAATTGTTTGCGTTGTTGCGGCCTTGAACATATATCTAACAAAAAATCAATTTTCTTATCAATCTGCTCCATCTTGAAATTCTGGTTATCAATTTGACTCCATAGCTCAAAAATTAATTGCAGATGATCCTCTGCCAACCGGACATTCCTTAGAATTTCCTCGGGCTCGCTATCCGTCATTTCCATCTGAGGTCGCGAGGCCTAGTCTCTTGGAGTCAAAATCGTTTTAGGCACCTCAAATTCTAATTATTTCTCCAGCTCATACCACTTGATCCGAAAATATCTTTTAAACAACAATGGTTGAGTTATTTTGCATGAGTTATTTTACCATTTAGGAAAACTAATGAAAGAGGAAGAATGAAAGAGTAAACATAGCATCCATAACATAATATATAGATCTGAACATAAGCATGAAGAACAACAAACCGTAAAATACCAAAGTGATAACGGAGTTCGACTATCTCGCCTACATCTCTGAGCCTTTGTCTTAGTGGGTGAGGCTTTATTATTTCTGTTCAAAGCTTTAAAAGTAAATCATAAAAGTGCCAAAAATGTTACAAATTGATTTGGCCTTGTTCTACCAGATCTCAAGAACCCAACAAAACCGACGGCACTGAAATCAGATGAACGAAGCTCCCAGAAATGGCCCGCAAAGGTGCTCTCCTCAATGGCTTCCCTGCATAAAAATGGCTTTGGCTCAACAATTCTTCATCATTTTCATGTTATGAACCTCCCACCATGGCTTCAAGAACATATAGTTTATATAGACTAGAAGTGGGTAACAACCTCCCAACTTCTCCCTAAGATCTGGCCTAAAAAAGGCCCAATATCCCCCAATATTAGCCAAAATCTCTAGAAATTGCTGAGAAAATCACTAAAAAATCATAATACAATGTTGAAAAACCCACTTTTGGGCAATATACAGGCACAACCCCTTTTTCGCTGGCTCTTGGTCACTTAGGTGCCTCCATGTGGCCCAAGTGCTAATGCTTGTGCATTGGTCCCCTCCGATCCCGGCTCCTGGTTACATGTGTAGGTCATATGGCCATGTCCTCTATGCTCCACGCACTCGACAGTTATAACCCATAGCCTTAGCCCTTGGTATAACACCTTGGTCGATGCGCTAGCCCGACCAACTGGGTGCTAACCATATATATCCGCTTTAATAGATATGTGGAGTGGTCACATGGTAGAGCGTCGGGGAGCTAGGGCATATGTAACATCTGCGTGCCATAACATAAGGGATTGGTCCAGTGTATGGTCGTATGCGATAATGTTGAACTGGGGGTTGGGGATAGGCCCCATCCCTTTCTCCGCCTGACATACCATTCATTGCAACACATATATAAATGAAATGATATAGTTGTAAGAAACACAGTGCGGGCAGGCTGGTAGCCCTGCCCTGCCAAAACCCTTGCCACCCAGACCGAAGGTCACGTGTTAGAATCCCGTTGAACCCAAACTTTTGCCAAAATGTTATCCAATGGAGGGGTTCCACGTGGCACCACGTTATTCACCCACTAACTTCCAAGTATCAAGTGTTGATTCGACCACGTTAGCAAACACTTCCCAGTCAACACACTTGCCACGTCAACACACCTGCCACGTGTCGTACACTATACGACCCTTGCCACGTCATCCAGTGCCACATGTCACCCTTGTAGTGGTGCCACGTGTCACATGATGAATCATCCACCTGTACCTTCCCACGCCAGCGCCAATGCACCCTACCACGTCAGCTGTATGACCATACGACTTGTATAGTTCACTGCCACGTCAACACTGTATGGACTGTACAGACTGTACAGTCAACATTTTTTTTGCATGTTTGACGAAATGAACAGACCGCGATATTTTTCACATACGATGTTTGTTTGAGCCCTTTCAAGTTGCATTGGGTTCGTATCGACGAGGCCTATGCACACGTCCGTTTTAAAGCCATAAAAATTGCATAAAGTAAATGTTTGATAAGTCAAGGAATACAAAAATATGTGAATATTATGTTTCCAATTACGATATTTTTCACTAGTAATGTCAACTTATCATGCATAATGATGGTGAGAAGAATTTTGTATGCCAAAATTTGGTTATCACAACGACCTACTATGCCACATCTCCATCCATGCACAAGCTAGTTATTTGCAATGTGTATTTCCAAGTGTTTTCCATCAATATTTTCATGGACATGGTAGTTTTTGTGACTTTCTTTGTGGGAATATATGATCATAAACATTGGTTGTGTTATCACACAAAATGTAGGTTGGGAAAATCCTAACGCAAACCAAAAGATGTCGACAACTAGGAGAATACGTACCCACTGTCACCTTAGATAGGTACTCCCATCACATTAGAGGTGAAGTGATCACCTCAAGGGGGGAATATTGGGTGACCCTAGGGGAAATGAAATGGAAAGTGATACTTATGAATGGATACCCATATAGTTCAAGTTTCTAAATGGAAAGTGACGTGGAAATGAGTCTAGGTACTGGTCAATGGTTGCCGACAAGAAGTTTGAGCACCTGTGGATGATGATAGTACATGCTCGACACATAAGGAAAACCAAGTATACGAGCTACAAGTTAAGTGGACAAGCAAGTTAAGATTTATGTCCCTATTTGTAGTAGTCAACAAATATATATATCAACAAAAAAAAGATTATTAGAGTTGCTAAATTTTTTTCTAAAAGAATAACAAATGATGTAAGAGGTAAGCTAGCTAAACACTAGTATAACTCCAGTATAAAAGCACAATACTTTAGCAATGAAACAAGGTTGTAAGAAACAAGTACTGAAAAAATATTATTCATCCTTATGGCTGTAGAAAACAAGTTGTTACAACAGAAAAATAAGCCACCAAAAGTCACAAAGAATCCACCCAAAATATGCGATAGGACTAGTAGATTATAAGGGTAAATTGTTAGCAACTTCTGATGGTTGAATTGTGAGTTATGAATAAAAAAGAGAATAATTTTTTGCAGCCCTAATGGATATAGCTTTAATTCAGTTGTATCTCCCAAGAGACTAAGTAGACTAAGACGCCCTAGAGGCTTTAGCAACCTCAAAGCAACATGGAAAGTTTTCAACTTGAGAAAGATCAATATCTCACTAAATCACGTTTACCAATGCAAACAATTTATTTCTCCAATGCAAACTTCAGATTAGTGCCTTTAAAAAAAGGTTGAATGGAGTCTTTAAAACACAATTTAGATAAACAATATCCCTAGGGGTGTAAACCCTCTTACTCCCCAGCGCATGCAAACCAAACTCAAGGTAGATCAAGGAGGGTGTACACCCTTGTACTCCTCCAAGATACCTTGCAATAAAAGACTTGTAAACTAGCAAATGAAGAGAACTTGATGGAGGGTGTATGCAATTATACAACTCCTAGGGTTTTAACCAACAATATCATGAAATGAGCAAGAAGAATGCAATTTTTCCTTACCAAAACCAAGAAAGTTGCAAGATCAAACTCTAGTTTCACCAAGACAAACCATCCATAAGTAAGAACAAGAGTCTCCAAGGAGTGCGCACCACCTTAGCTCATCCATTCATCAAGAGATATACCAAAAAAAATTTGCAAGAGAGAGAGAGATACCAATTTTTCCCAAAGAGGGTGCAAATTTCAGCCAAGTAGTCTTCTCACAATGGGAGAGCTATGTTCAAATGAGATAGAAATGATCTCTATTTATACAAAAACCTCTAATAAGATTTTTTCTACAAAACTTAGGGTAAACCACAAATTAAGGGGACAAAACCCCTTACTTTTTCCCTTTACAATTTAAAATTTGATTTTTCACAATAAAAACCCTAGAAAAAAATTACGTCACCCCTTTAGGGAAACATTTTGGCATCTTTGGCAAGTCATTGAGGTTGGGGATGAAACGTTGGGCCTCCAAAGGCCTTCCCCCAAGGTGCTAGGGCCATCTTTACACCAAGTCAATAAGTCCTCATCAAATGATTCCATGTGTCCCTTTACCACCAAACCCCGACCTATGCATGACGTCAAGCCCTCAAAGTATGACTTTTTGGCCCCAAGAGTAAGTCGTTGGGCTAGTAAGAGGTTGGGTTAGGTCTTACATGGTTTCATATCATGCCTCCAAAGGAAATCATCATCATCTGACATGTAGACCCGGGTATCCAACCTGTGGGCTTAGAGACCCAAGGGAGCCCAAGCTAAGGCTTGTTCTTCCAAAACTGTCCACCAACTAGGTCCTGCAAAAACAATGAATACACCCTCCAAGGATCTCAAGTCAAATGCATCATGATGAGTAAATCAAATCAATAAAATATCCATCCAAGTATGTACATCCAAACTGCCTCGTGAAAATAAACAAGTGCTCAAAGAGCCTATGCAATTTTCCAAGTTTAGGTATGGGAGGGTTGACAACACGACCTATTGGGTAAATCGTACCTCAAGTTTAGTAGTGTTTCCCAATAATACCTTTCTCTAATTAATGTGGATGAAGTGACATGGATGGGGGTGAGACTCTTGGGCATGGGGTTCATGACATACAAGGGGTTGTAATGTCTCATTTATGGGTGCCTTTGTAGAGGGTGTGTAGCACCTTCGTTTTCAATGCAACATTTTTTAAAGCCCATTTATTGCCTTTTATTCTTTTAAGATGTTTCCAGGTTCAAACCAAGGTGGGGCTTCTACCTAAGCATGAAAAATGGTGACCACCTTGACTCTACCCTGGTCAGATCATGCTTCCCAAGTTGAAAACATGTGTGGGGATTCTACTTAAGAATGAAAAAATGAGCCCACATATGCTCTGACTTGGTTGGCATTTTGCATTAGTTATTTCTTTTACGTATCCCATCAATTTCTTATGAGAGACATTTCATTGTCCTTGGGATCCCTGGGCGAGCATCTAGAAGGTTCATGATTGGATTTTATCTTTTTCCAGCTACAAGCCTCTTGTCCTTCAACCTTTTCTTCCCATGAAATGAGGGACAACCAATTCTTGGGTCAGTACACCCGAAAATCCAAAAAGGTAAGGAGATGAGGGGATGAAGTGTAGAAAGTGACAAGTATGGTTAGGAATGGCATGATGACTCATCAAGAGGACCTCCCAATAACAAACCTATCCCTAAGGGTGACCCTCTTACTAGGGCACAATGTCAACCACCAAAGTGAAGTAGGGCAAAGAGCATAATATCCAAGAAGATGTTACATAATCAAAAGAAGTTTAAAATGCAACAAACTTAAATGTCTCGAATATTGAAATGACACTCACCATGATACTTGGATTGTACCTCATGGAGCTAGACCCAATGTCTTCTAAAAGCCAACTAATATGGTGGATACCATCGTGATGAACCTGAAGTTGTGGTGGTGAGGTGGCTTTTTGTCCATGCAAGTGGGCATTGTTGGTCAAGCTATCTCTCGGTATTCCATGTTTGCAACATGAGGGCCTCGAGACATCATCTCCTTAGTTATCCCTAGGAGTTGGGGATAACATCTAGCTCCTACTTGGGGACATGTACTCATCGTAGAGTTCATGAGAACCGCAACATCTCCTGGTGGACTTGTGCCTACACTGAAACATAAAACCGTAAAATCCAGGGTGGTTCTATCACCCTTCGTCCATATATATCAAAACCAAAAAATGAAAACTAATCTAGAAAAGAAAATTTTAGAACATTTTTTTTAAAATCTAAACTAAACATGAAATCAATATGCAAGTAGAGAAAAATGAAATATGAAATGCAGCTAAACTATCATGAGAAATCAAAATGCAAATGTAGGAAATCAAAATCACCTACCTATTTACCTGGGGCTTGGCCTTTGAAGAAGGCAATTTCCACCTTTGAAATAATGTTTGAGGAGGGATCCATTTAATGATAATGGCATCCTCCTCCCTTCTGTGAAATTTCTCTAGATTGAGTTCACTAAACCAATTAATTTTTTTGTTAACTGCTTATGCCAGGTTTTTTTCACAAATAAATAATACACAACAAAAATAATAACTAGGAACTTAATAGTAAAATATAACAACAATGACATCAAATGTACACAAGTAATTTTTGGACAATTCGTCCCTCGAAAAACCCCGGAGGTAAAACCAATGCAGCAGATTTGGATTTTATTATTATTGAGCAGGAAAATATAGAGATCTATTACAATAAAATAGGCCTATTCAAATTCCAAACTTCCTCAACAAATGTATGACCCCTTTTTTCAAATCCTCTCGAGCCAAATCGTGCCAGAAGAAGACACCCCTGCGTGATCCTCTGTGTAGTTGTACGACTACCTGCGTGGGTTTTGCATCACCTAGTATGGATGCTCTCATATAAGTAGGAAAATACATAAGCAGTGTTGAATATGTGTGCCAATCTCAGTGTAGAATCCTCCTCTGTCTCATTTCAAGCTCTCTCTCCAAAACCTCAAGCGATTCTCCTCTTTCTCGCTTCAGAAAATCGCACCTCTCTTGTGCATAATGCACCCCTCACCAAGTCGATCTCCTTTTTAATCAATGAAAAAGTGAGAAACCCTATCTCCAAAAGGATTGAGGGCCAAGTTTGATCCTCACACACCTTATGAGATCAATGGTCAAGATTAAAAGATCACAATTTAAATTATTTCTCACTTTAACTTTATAAAAAAAGTACTCATGAAGTCAACATTAAAATATAAACTATTTAATGTACTTTTTCCTAAGCACAACATTATGAAAAAGATTAACCCATCAACTTGGATAAGTTTCATTGTCCTCCTCCATGCATGGTGAAGACCTTCCTTGCTATCCAATATCAACACTCCCTCTTAGCGAGGAAGGGATTCTGTGTCAACCCCATCTGATCTCTGAACTTCATAAACTTCTTCCTGCTCAGTGCCTTGGTAAAAATGTATGCTATATTCTCATGAGTCTGTATGCAGTCAAGCCTCATGGATCCTATCTGGACACAATCCCAGATGAAGTGATACATGATGTTAATGTGATTTTTATGATCATGAAACATTGGATTCTCAGAGATTTTGATGCAACTCTGATTGTCACAGTGAATCCCAATAGCTTCTAACTCCTGCTTGAACAATCCCAAGAGTAGCTTCCTCAACCACAGTGCCTCACATGCTGCCAAGGTAACAATCATGTACTCTGCCTCAGAAGAGATTAATTCCACCGATCTTTACTTCCCGTTGAACTGGGAAATGATGCATGATCCAATTCTGAAATAATAATCCAAAGTAGTCTTTTTTTCCTTTGCACATCTTGCCCAATCAACATCTGTAAAGCCTAACAATCTCACTCCACCACTACACTCATATAACAACCCGTACTCCATTGTACCACTCAGGTAGCGAAGCACATGCTTCAAAACTATCCAACGTACTCTCTGAGGGTCCACCATGAAATGACTCAAAGATTTTACTGCAAAGATGATATCTGGCCGAGTGTTGACCAGATACATGAGTGATCCCATCATCTGAAGATAGACAGTGGGGTCTACTGTCTTTGAATCTGATGCATCAATTTTCCTCTAGTTCGTGGCTAGAGGCATGGACATGGGCCTAAAATATATCATCATGAACCTATGCAAGATCTCCACTGTATACTTCCCCTATCCCAAGAAGAAGCGCCCATCCTACTTGTTATCCCCATTTTGTGGGATAACTAAGGAGATGATATCTTGAGGCCCTCAGGTTGTAGATATCGAGTGTCGAGAGACCACATGAATAGCAATGTCCACTTGCACATACAAAATCCCGCTCTATCACGACATTTTGGATCCATTATCAGTGCATCCACCACACTAGCTAGCTTCTAGAAGGCATATGGGTCTTGCTCCATGCGGTACAAGTAAGGTATTGTGACAAGTAATCACCCTAATATTTGAGGCATTTAAACATGTTGTATTTAAGTTTCTTTTGATTATAGAATGCCTACTTAGACATTTTGTTTTTGACCTTGTTTCACCTTGGTGAGTGTCATATATTTCCTATTAAGTGGCCAACCTTTGGGGAAGGTTTGTGACTAGGGGTCCCTTAAGGGGTTGTCGTACCATTCCCGACCACACTTACCACTTTCTGCTCATTACATTCCCATCATATTTTCCTCTTCTAGGCCCTTTGACTTTAGTGACCCAAGAAGGGCATGTACCTCCTTTCATGGGAAGAAGGGGCTGAAGGCCTAGAGGGATTGTTGTTGGATAAAAATATAAAAGCCTAAATATAGACCTTCAAGATGCTTTGCCCAGGGATCCCTGAGAAAGCAATGAAACACTTCTCTATAAGAAATGGGGGACCTACAAAAATAAATGATAGTGAATGCTTAATGGGTTAGTTGGAGGATGGGAGGTCTCATCACAAGTCAACCTATCATGATCATGGGTATTTAGCGGTATGACATTACCATGATTTGGTCACCAAGCCATGGTAGTGGTTCTTAGTTACACAATTGAGAGAAAGGGGGTCTCATCACGAGCCATGCTTCTCATTTCCATGAGGTATTTGTGAGTGACACTATCATTATCTGGACACGAAGCCAGGACAATGGCCTTCAACTTGTTCCTTAAAAAAAGAAAGAAATATAAAAAGAAAGGAAGAGTTAAGAAAGAATGATAAGAAGATGGGCTTAGAAAAAGTGCATCGCAAACGAAGGTGCGGCATACCCTCTACAAAGGCATCCATAAATGAGATAATACGAGCCCTTGTATGTCATTAAAATCATTCACCTATGAATTCTAAATCCCTTTCCACCTCATCATCCATTACATAGCCTTGAAATTCCATCCTTGGGAGCATCCCCTACTTGAGAGTTTTGGTCTACCCAATAAGAATTTTATGACACCCCTCCCATACTTAAACTTAGTCAATTGTATAGGGTCTTTGAGCATTTGTTTAATTTGATGAGGCGGTTTTGATGCACATGCTTAGGTGCCTTGTTTTTTAGATGTGGTTTACACTTGTCATGATATATTTGAATTGATATCTTTGGAGGGCGTACCCTTTTGTTTTGCAATACCTTACTTGGTGGCCAATTTTGGGAGAACAAGCCTAGCTTGGGCTTCCATGGGGAAAAAATCCCACAAGTTGGATGTTTCAGGCCCGAGCACTGGATCATAGAGACATGCCTTTGGAGGCTTACATGGCATCATGGAGGATCTTACCCAACCCCTATTACCCAAACAACTTTCCTAGGAGAGGCAAAACATGTACTTTTTTAGGCTTGATGTCATGCTCAAGGGGCTTTGGTGGCGATGGAGTTATTGCACATTGACACTTGGCATGAATTGACCAGAGGAGACATGGATTGACTCTAGCACATGAAGAGGAGGCTCAAGGAGCCCCAACGACCTCTTTATTCTTCTCCAACGACTTGGAAAAGTGTCAAAATGTCCCCTAAAAGGGTGACATCATCTACTTTTAGGGTTTCTAATGTGTTAAAGTGAAAATTAAATATTATTATTTGGTTCAAGGGGTAAGATAAGGATTTTTTACCCCTTATCTTATGTTTTACCCTTGCTAAGTGGACAAACTATGTTTTAAGACTTTTGTATAAATAGAGATCATGTGAATCTCATTTCATAACATAATTCTCCCATTGTGAGAGGTTGACATTTTCACTATTCTTGGGCATTATGGTGTTTATCTCTTGTGAATTTTTTTTATGGTGCTATATGTTGGTGAATGGATGAGGAGGAGTGATGCACACCTCTTGGGTGATTTTTCTCTTGATGCTTATGGTGAATTTGCTTGGTGAAACTAGGGTTTGATCTCTCTCTAGGAATTGGTAAGGAAAAATATGCATTGCTAGTTATTTCTTGCTTTTTCATGGCTATGATTGTTTGAAACCCTAGGAGGAGTATGTTGGACGCACCCTCCATTAAGCTTCATCTAATTAATAAAGTTTACAAGTTATTTTGCAAGGGTTGCTTGGAGGAATACAAGTGTGTATACCCTCTTAGATTTACCCTAATTTGATTGACATACCCTAGGAAGAAAAAGGGATTACACCCCTAGGGTATTTTTTGATCTAACTCTTTATTTTAAGACTCCATTTACCCAATTTTAAAGGCACTAATATGAATATTTTGCATTGGAGCAATAAATAGTTGCATTGGGAAACGTGATTTTCGGTCATTTCAAGTTTTTGCAATTTGGGTTTTGTTCCTTGTGCCTTGAGCACCTCTCAACCACTAGGGCGTCCCCTATAATGGGGTTTTGCTTGTTTCTATTATAAACTTTCATCTTCAGCCATTATGGCTGTAGAAACCCTAAACACTCTTTCACTTATAACTTGCTTTTCAGTTGTCAAAATTAGCTAAGAGTTTGCCACCTTTATCTACCTAGTCTAGCGCAAATTTTGGGTGGATTCTTTTTTAGTTTTGATTGTTGAATTTACTGCTGTAAAACCAATTTTTATACAGCCATAAGTCTGCAAAACATTTCTGCAAACACCTTTTGTTACAACCTTCTTTCATTGCTAGAGTCTAATGCTATCTTGAACTAATCTAGTTGTTTTTCTAGTTTATCTCTTGCTCTTTCAACTAGGTTCTTAGCAACTTGTTCGCGGCATACTTTATCATTTTCATTGCTGATATACACTATTACTAACTGTTTAAATTAAGGACAACAAGTTTAATTTTCTTGTCCATCATATACTTGGGCTTGCATTGTTTTTTTTTCTTTTTGTCTCGAGTAGGTACAATCAACATTTGCAAGGTCTACTACTTCTTGGAAACCCTTGGCTACCATCAAGACCTTACTCAAGCCCTTATCCACAAATAAAAACTTTAACTATAGGGGAATTCATTCATACATCACACTTTCCATCGCATTCCCCCTAGGGTCACCATGATTCCCCCCTTAAGGTAACCACTTCACCTCTAAAGTGTCGAGAACACCTATCTAAGGTGATAGTGAGTAGGTGCTCTCTTAGTTTCCACCATTTGGTGGTTGGGTTGGGATTTTCCCAACCTACAACTCATGCGATAACACTGCTGCCAAACCTTTAGACCAAGGAAGTAATGCATCAACCCAAGGTCTTTCATCTCAAACTCAGATGAAAGGTTGGCCTTGCAATCTGCTATCAGATGCTCATCCCCTTTCAGAAATAGGTCATCTACATATGACACTATTATGAGAGGCACCTCCCTTATAAGAAAATATAGGTTTGGATCAGCCTCGCTCCGCTGGAAACCCATCTCCCTCAAGTAGTTGTCTATCCTCAAGTACCATGCCTGAGGTGCCTACTTGAGCCCATAAAAGGATCTCCACAGTCTACACACATGTGTCTCTTTGTTGCCTACCTCAAATACCTCTAACTACTCAACATATAAATCTTCCTCAACAACTCCGTTAAGGAAAGTGATATTCATGTCCATCTGGTGAATGTGCTGAGCCTTTTCTGTTGCCAATGATATGACAACTCAGATTGAGGAATACCTGGCTATAGGGGATAAAGTATCCTCATAATCAACTCCCTCTCACTGTGAAAAACCCTTGGCCACAAAGCGAGAATTGTACTTGTACACGCTTCCATCTGTTGCATGCTTGAGCTTGTAGATCCACTTGGATCCAACCACCTTCTTGCCTTCCGGCCTAGGCACCTCCTCCCATACATCATTTTTCATAATGGAGGCATATTCCTCCATCATGGCCTCCTGCCACACTCCATGTTGTGAAACTTGCTCATATGTGGGAGGCTTTGCATTAATAAGTTGTGTCATCAATGCCACATACCCAAGTCTCTCTGGTGGTTTACTTCGTCTGAAGTTTCTCTCTGGAAGCCCTGCCAACCTAGAATCACCGACTGTGGACTTATACCAATTAGGTCGTGTTCTAGTACGTTGTTCATGTGGAACTGCATCACGCTCCTCCTAAACACTCTCTCTGAACACTTGTACCTGATCCTGTACCATGTGTCTGCTGCTATGATCCTGTACCCTGACCCTATGCCTCTTTTGTCTTGACCTCTGAGTCATGTCCTTGTTGGTGCTCTAAATGTGCTGGAAAATATCTCAACCTCCTTAATGCATGCTCCTCCTTGAACCACACATCCCTACACACAATGATCTTTATGCGTGTTGGAACAAATATCCTATAGGCCTTGGAAGCCTCGCTATAACCAACCAAAATCCCCTTGTCTTTTGTGGGGTCCAACATCTTCCTCTTCTCTAAAGGGACATGAAAATAACATACACTTCCCTAGATGAAAAAGTGACTTGCATCCATCCTGGTACCTATAAATACCTTCTCTGGTGTCAACTTCCCCAAAACTGTGTGAGGACTCCTGTTCTGAATATAAATAGCAGTGTGACTAGCCTTTGCCCATAAAAACAGTGGCAAACCCTGATCATGTATCATTACTCATGTTGCTCCAACTATGGTCCTATTATTTCTCTCGGCCAATCTAGTGACTACTTGTGTCAAGTGTCCCAATGCACCAAAGTGTAAGTGTTCCATCCTCATGTATCACAACTCACCCATATATGTGGTTGTATTGACCAATGCTCTCCTTGGCTGAAACTGTAGTTTCTACACCTTCTCTTCTCAAACCCGAATCATCCTATTCATCTTATCACTTGACCCTCCTATCCTGAAGAACACCCTTCCCTTATATAAGCTGACCTCATACCCTTTATCCTTTAGAGTAGATATCGAGATGAGGTTCTTAGTCAACCCTAGAACATATAGTACGTCAATAAACCACAGTGGTTTTCTTGACTCCCTTTGAAACAAGATTGTGCCAACCTCTTGCGCCTATCATCTCCGAGCTCTATAACCATATTCACACGTCCCTCTTGTAGCCTAGTGAGAAAATCCTTATGCTCTATCATATGACAAGATGCTCCATTGTCCACAAACCACATGTCTGAGATTGTTGTGCTAGACATACAAGCTATGAAGCAAAAATCCTCCTTGAAGCTTTTGGCAAACACTTCGACTGCTATAGATTCTGCCATCTACGGTTGGTTCTTCTTTTTATTCTCTAGACATTATGAGGAAAAATTTCCCATCTTGTGACAGTGGAAACATTTGACTTTAGAAAAGTCAATGTACTTCTTCTTCCCACCTTTCTTCTTCTTGCCCTTGCCTTTGCTTGCAAGAGAAAATCCTTCTTAATCCATGATCTGTGGTGAAGATGATGATCCTGATTGACCAAGTATGATCTCCTTCTGCAAAAATTCATCCCATAGGTGTTTCCATTCATGTAACTTCTCCCGAGCTACCACTCCATGGACAAAGACATCCCGCGACTTCGAAAAACCATCCAATGCAATACACACCAACTCAGAGTTCTCAGTCTTTTTGCCAACTGCTGCAAGTTCATCTCTGATCTAAGTTATTATGGGAAGATAAGTAATCACACCCTCACATTTGGCCATCTTGGTCCCACACAACTGCTTGCGTAGATCCATCACCCTTTTTTCATTTTTTTTTTGGTATAGGTCACTCAGGACCTTCCACATGTATTTTGTGGTAGTATTTCCTAAAATATGCGGGACCACATGATCCTTTATCCCATCAAGAATTAAGCTCTTTTATTTTTGCTCACCCTTCATCTAGATGGCTATTTGGGCTGCATCTATAGGAGCAATTGTAGTCTTTGGTGTATGTTCAAGGACCTCATTGACCTCCAATACCATAGTCATCCTCTCTTTCCAGGTGGGGTAATTCTGAGCCCCTTGAATCCTATCCTCAACCCTCATACTCATGGCTAATTCTAAAACTGATTATGTGCTGCAATATACCCTTATGTTTTGTAGATCTAAACTCTTCTAGTAATGTATATATATGTTTTCCTTTTCATATATACACTTCTATGTTGTAGATATGAACTTATGTGCTACATATATGAAATTTTGTGTTGCTGATTTGAAACCCTCTGCTACAGATCTGAATGTAATGTTGGTTCTTCAACAGTCCTGCTCTGATACCATGTGAAATTTCTCTAAACCCAGTTCACTAAACCAATTAATTTTTTTGTTAACTGATTATGCTAGGTTTTCTTCACAAACAAATAATACACAACATAAATAATAACCATGAACTTAACAGTAAAATATAACAACAATCACATCAAATGTACAAAAGTAATTTTTGTACAATTCATCCCTAGAAAAACCCAAGAGGGAAAACCAGTGCAATAGATTTGGATTTTATTATTATTTAGCAGGAAAATATAGAGATATCCTACAATAAAATTGGCCCAGTCAAATGCCAAACCTCCTCAACAAATTTACATCCCCTTTTTGCAAATCCTCCTAAGACAAATCGTGCTAGAAGACACCCTTGTGTGAGCCTATGCGTAACTATACTATTTCTTGCGTGGGTTCTGTGTCACCTAGTACGACTGCTCTCAGATATGTAGGAAAAGATCTCTACAATGCTGAATATGTGTGCCAAGCTCAGTGTAGAAGCTTCCTCTATCTCCCTACAAACTCTCTCTCCAAACCCTCAAGCAATTCTCCTCTTTCTCTCTTCAGAAAATTTCCCCTCTCTTGTGCATAATACGACCCTCACCAAGTTGATCTCCTTTTTACTCAATGAGAAAGTGAGAAACTCTATATCCAAAAGGATAGAGGGCCAAGATTGATTCTCACACACCTTATGAGATCAATGGTCAAGATTAAAATACCACAACTTAAATTATTTCTCGTTTTAACTTTATAAAAAAAGTACTCATTAAGTCAATATTAAAATATAACCTATTTAATGTACTTTTTCCTGAGTACAACTTTAAGAAAAATATTAACCCATCAACTTAACTAAGTTTCATTGTCCTCCTCCATGCTAGGATGCCATGCACGGTGAATACTGTCCTTGCTATCCAATCTCAACACCTTATGTCGTGGACAAATAAAAAGAGCCTGGCCCAAATATTTCCTTTATGTTGTAGCGACCCAACCAAAGATTGTCAAACTTTTGATGCATTCCAGGTTTTTCTCTCCTCTTGTCCCACATTAAGACCTAGTCCCCCTTCTTGAAATCCCTTTGTCTTGATCTATGATGAAAAGTCCCTTTTACTTTTTCTTGGTTCTTTTCTATTTGATCAAAGGTCATTCTTCGAGTTTCATCCAATTCCATAAGTTGATCAATTTTCCCCTGCAATGCTTCTTTATCTGTGGAAAATTGTTGGGCTATTTGGACTGCTGGAATCTGAAGGTTCATAGGTAGGCGCGCTTCTAACCCGTAAACTAACTCAAAATTGTTTTTCCTAGTAGAGGTCTTATTAGTTGTGCGGTTTTCCCACAAGGCATACTTAATTTTTCTATCCCAACATTTCTTGTTTCCCCAACAATTGTTTTTACAGTATTCATGATGTTTTTGTTGTTGGATTCCGCTAAACTGTTTTCTTGAGGATACTAATTTGAGGAGTGTGAAAAAATGATTCCATACTTGAAATAAAACTATTTGAGTGCCATCGAGCTAAGAGATTTGACGTTATCTGTGGTTATCTTGGCAGGAACGCCGAATCTTTTGATGATTTTTTCCTCAAGAAACTTCATCACAACCTCTTCTGATGCTTTCTTTGTTGGGATGGATTCCACCCATTTGGTGAAGTAGTCAGTGGTGGTAAAAAACCATCGATAACCATTCCTATATTTTTTCTTAAACTCTCCAATGAAATCTAGTCCCCATTGTTGAAAGGGTTCTTCTATGACGAGTGGCTTAAGGGGAAGGGTAGGGAAGTGTTGTTTGGTGACGAAAAATTGACACGACTGACAGGATCTGACGTACTGATGTGTGTTGGAGAAAATAGTGGGCCAATAATATCCTTCCCTTAAGTTCTTATGGGAAGTAGTGTGATCTGCAAAATGACATCCACAATACCCTGAATGAAGGTCAACCATTAACTTTTCATCTTCTTACTTGTTCACACATTTGAGGATCACCCCATCAGGGTTCCTTCACTCGAGACCGTCTTCTGTCAAGCAATACTTCATAGCTTTGAGCCTTAGGGCTCTCCTCTTATGATTTACCAAATGATCAGGGCAAGTGAGGTTATTCAAGTAATAAATGATATCCGAATACCACTCATCATTCTCAATTTCACTTACGACAACGTTGATTTGTTCCTTCTTTCCCATTTCAATGGATTCTTGATTGCTTTCTGTCAACATCTTATCCAAAAATTTACCTTTGATTATGTTGGATGGTCTGATCTCCAAATCGTATTCATGTATCTATGAAACCCATTTTCCCTTAATCCAATACAATTCTGTTGTGATAAAACATCTTTTACAACGAGGTAAGCGACAAAAGCTTTGATCTTGTTGTATCCCACATAAGTTCAAAAATGCTTGAGGGACTTGATAAGATAAAAGGCTTATTTTTTCGTAATGGTGTAATTCATCTAAGATTCCATAAGGTTCTTGCTGATGAAAGCAATTGGTTGTTCACCCCCCTGATCATTGTTTTTCAACACAACTCCTACGATGGTGTCCTTTGAAGCGAAAGAGAATATGATGAAGTCCTAAGCAAAATTTGGACTAACCAGGACCGACGCGACAATTATTTCTTCCTTGATACATTGGAAAGCTATCTTACCTTTGTTGTCCCATTCAAAATGGGCATCCTTCTTTAATAATATATTAAGGTGTTTAACAATTTCGAAAAAGTTCAGAATGAACCTCTTTGTGAAGTTAATCTAGCCAAAAAAAGACTGCAAGGATTTCTTGTCTTTAGGGAGAGCGATATTTTTTATCGCTTCAATCTTGGAAGGGTCTATTGGTATTCCATCTTTAGAAATAATATGACCAAGTAGATTGCCTTTATCCACACCAAAGATTTACTTCTTAGGGTTGAGAGAAATGGCATATTCTCTACATCTTTGGAAAATCGTTCTTAAGTGCTGGATGTGCTGATCCCTTTTCTTGGAGATAGTGGTCAGATCATCCTGGTAAATCTCTATAATTTTCTTGAGCAAATCCCTGAAAGCATACCAAATCCATGAAAGCATAATCCATGGCACGCTGGAAATTATCCCCTACATTGGTTAGTCCAAAGGGAATTCTCAAATACTTATAAGTCCCCCAAGGGGTGGTGAAAGAAGTTTTTAGTTGGTCATCCACCTTTACCAACACCTAATTATATCCTGAGAAACCATCAAGCATGGGAATCATCTTTGCTCCAGTGACCCATTGTAGAAGATACTCCGTGTTTGGTAGAGGATAGTTGTCTTTAAGTGAAGACTGGTTCAAATTTCAGAAATCAACGCATATCCTGATATCACCAATATTTTTTCAGACAATGACTGGATTAGATATCGAAGATGAGTACCTGATAGGATCAATTATTCCTGCCTCAACCATATTTTGCAACTCCTTTTGGACTTGTGGGGAAACATTCAGGTTGATTTTCTTGATCTTTTATCTGAAGGGTTTTGTGCCTTCCTTAAGGGGAATAGTGTATTGTATGACATCCTCTCGATAATCCTTCAAATATTTGTAAGACCAAGAGAAAACATCCTTAAATTTTCTTACGAGGGAAATCAACTTATCCCTTTCATCAAGCATTGATCCTTTTCCAAACTTGACGATATTTGGGGATTCCTCAGTGCCAATATTGAATTCAATGACCTTGTCATTGATTTTTCTTGATGAATTCCCCTTATACATGTCATTTTGATATAAAAAAATCTCTCTAGGGGGGTGACACCTTTAGGTAAGGGTCTGTCAGGTAAATCAATGATTTCAATATTTTCCCTTTCCTCCAATAAGTTTATCTGGGCTTCCGAGAATTCACCTTCATTCTGGAGAAAACACATAATCAGGTTTTCATTATCAAAAACATGCCAATGTTCCAAGTTATCAGGTAGTGAAGGCTTGAAATTTACTTCCACTTTATAGAGACCGATTTCTTTGAAAATATGTAAGGTAGAAGCGGAAACGACAAGGTTCTCTGCCAAATTATTCTCTTCCCTATGGATGGCTTCAATAAAAAAGTTATCAAACTTCTTCATGGCATCCCATACAACATCTTTGTAGTGTTTCAACCTTGGGTTCTTAGCAGGGAATTTATTATTAACCTGTGAAACGATAAAGTCCGAGTCCCCTCGTACATGTAGGGACTTGACGTTCATATAAATGGAAAGATTCATGCCCATGAAAATGGTTTCATACTCAACAATTTTGTTTGTGTAGTTAAACTCAATCCTATACAAGAACATGGTAGTCTCATTGTCTGGTGATCTTAAGATTATTCCTGCGCTCGAGCCTGAGATTGAGTACGCACCATTAAAGTCTAAGCCCCGAGATCCTTCCTTCTTTGCTTCATTAAGGAAAAGGGAGTTTTCCAAAATGAGGGCGTTTCCAATCCCCTCATCCACGACCTCATGGGTTGTGTTGATGTGATTTACAAAATCTTTTTTTTTGGTCTCATATGGGGTAAGCGTTTTCTCCTCACTTTTGATGACACCAATTTTCTTCTCTCTATGCGGCTTTGTTATAACTTGTTGAATATATTTCAAAAAGGTTTATTCAGCTTGCCTTGATTCTCATTTTATTTCAACCTAAAAAAACCTTATATGATGGGGGAAGTGTTTTTTTAGATGTTGGTTCCTTTTATTTACCCAACATAATCATCATGTGACCAACAACTTTGTTAGCGACCTCCTCTCGTTCCCTCTGCAAGAATGTCCTGATATTGTGGGGAGGGTATGGTACGAAAAAGTCATCAACTTGATTAATCTGAACGATTTCCTCCAGACAGTCTTCATATTGGCTAAGAGACGAGGTGATGTTCTCTTCTATATCACACACCCTTTCTTAGGCTTCAAGTAAATTTGTATGGCGTTCCCTTCCAATTAGAACTCTGCAAGGATCTGTCATGGTTGACATGTAGGACTTGAGGATGGTACTCTGAGAAGGTTTGAAATCTTGAGTAAAAATCCTCAGAAGGGTATTGAACCTATCATTGAAATCCCTTATAATTTCTCCTGAATTCCTTTTGTAGTTATAGATTTGTTCATAAAGGGACCGATAATCTTTGTTTTTTCTGAATCTTTTGGCAAAACATTCTTGAAAGAGATCCCAACTTGTGATTGTTCTTGGAAGAATACTATCATACCATTCCTTATCCCTTCTGACAATAGTGTAGGATAAGAGTCTCATATGGACATATTCATGTTGGTCATAAGGGTTAAGAGCACGGAGGAAGGCATCTAAGTGATCTTCGATTGTAACTGGATCATCTCTCGAAAATATGGAGAGCCATTCCTTAAAGTCCATTGGGAATTTGTGAGGAGATCTAGGTATCTTTGTCACATCTAAAGTTTTGTATGCATCTTTAACCCATGGAATCCCGTAGCCTTTGTGAACCGGGCACAAATGAGAGTGGAGGTATAGAGGCAATAGATGAAGATGGAGGGATAAGAGAGGTAGATGGACAATCCTGGGAAGTGGGATATGATGGGGGACTAGACCATTTGGGTGAAGGATTACGATTCCTGGAAGTGTTTTTGGAGGTTGGGTAATGCCCCTTTTGGGTATGTCTCATAATGGAGTTGTCAGATGAGATTTAGGAAAAGATTATCAAGGGTGGAAGGGGAACGTCCTTCAAGTGGAGTCACCAGGAAAGCTAGGGGTAAAGGCTTTGGGATGGTACCTTGTCAAAGTGTCGTTAGGGCACGAAAGAGGATTCAAAATCCTCCCTGTCAACGACACCAAAATGTTATCATGCAAAATGTAGGTTGGCAAAATCTCGACCCAAACCACAAGATGGTGACAACTAGGAGAATATAGACCTACTTTCACCTTTGATAGGTACTTATGTCACTTTAGAGGTGAAGTGATCACCTCAAGGGGGGAATCTTGGGTGACCCTAAAGGGAAATGATATGGAAAGTGATACTTATGAATGGATTCCCATATAGGTCAAGTTTCTAAATGGAAAGTGGCTTGGAAATGAGTCTCGATAGTGGTCAATGGTTGCCAAGAAGTTTTAGCACCTGCGAATGATGATAGTACATTCTCGAGACACAAGAAAAACAAAGTATACAAGTTATATGTTAAGTGGAAAAGAAAGTTAATATTTTTGTCCCCATTTGCAGCACTCAACAGAGATATATATCAACAAACAAATTATTATTAGAGCTTCTAAAAAAAGATGCTAAAAGTATAACAAATGATCTGCAAGAGGTAAGCTAGATAACCACTAGTATAACTCCAGTATAAAAGCACAAGACTTTAGAAATGAAACAAGGCTATAAGAAACAAGTACTGGAGAGATATTATTCAGCGTTGTGGTTGTATAAAACAATTCTTTACAGCAGAAAAATCAGCGACCAAAAATCACAAAGAATCCACCCAAAATATGCGCAGGGACTAGTAGATTATAATGGTAAATTGTTAGCAACTTCTGACGGTTGAATTGTGAGTTATGAATAAAAAAGAGAATAATTTCCTGCATCCCTAATGGTTGTCGCTTTAATTTAGTTGTATCTTCCAAGAGACTAAGTGGAATAAGATGCCCTAGACGATTTATAAACCTCAAAGCATCATGAAAAGTTTCCAACTTGAACAAGATCAATATCTCACTAAATCGCATTTACCAAGGTAAACAATTTATTTCTCCAATGAAAACTTCATATTAGTGCCTTTAAAAGAATGGTGAATGGATTCCTTAAAACACAAGTTATATCAACAAGATCCCTAGGGGTGTAAACCCTCTTACTCCCTAGGGCATGCAAACCAAACTCAAGGTAGATCAAGGTGTACACCCTTGTACACCTCCAACATACCTTTCAATAAAAGACTTGTAAACTAGAAAATGAAGAGAACTTGATGCAGGGTGTATGAAATTATACTCCTCCTATGGTTTTAATCAACAATATCATGAAATGAGCAAGACTAATGTAATTTTCCTTACCAAAACCAAGAAAGTTGCAAGATCAAACCCTAGTTTCACCAAGACAAACCATCCATAAGAAATAAAAAGAGTGTCTAAGAGGTGCACACCACATTATCTCATCCATTCATCAAGAGATATACCAAAAATCATTTGCAAG
>SNQJ01S0030884.1:6021-29448 GCA_010110895.2 Picea sitchensis
GCTACCTGTTGCACTCAGGTATTATGGATGATTCAGACACTTGCAAACTTGGAGGTAAAATACGTTGCACCGATCCCAATTCATTGTGATAACACTAGTGCCATCAGTGTGTCCAAGAATCCTGTATTCCACTCCAAGACCAAGCATATTACCATAAAATACTATTTTCTGAGAGAGCAGGTCACCAATCAGGTTGTTCAGGTCCATTACATTCCAACCACGGAACAAATTGCAAACATCTTTACTAAACCCCTAGCCAAGACACCATTTGAATATCTCAGACAGAAGTTGGGTGTCATCCCGTCTCACACCTAAGAGAGTCTATCCTGTTAGGGGGAGTTTTGTATTGATTGAATATCTGATACCTCCTAAAATTACTGCAATAGCTCAGGGGGAGCATGTTTTCTTTGAAATTGATGTCAAAGGGGGAGAAAAGGAGTGGTTTGGACTGGATGCTACAGTTGGAGGTCCAAACAGATTAGCGCAACCGTTCAGGGTTTCCATCAATGCCAAAGGGGGGAGATTGTTGGCATGTTTACAGGCAGTTTACAGGCAGGTGTGTTTGTCATTGATGGCAATATCAGAGTATGCAGTGATGGAAAAACAGGGACAACGTAAGCTTAGAAGAGATAGTGTAGAGATTCATGAAGAGTGCAAGAGTGTGCTTGTTTATTTGATGGAAAACAAGCAGGCAAGGAAGATCAGTAGCGCAGGGATAACTGCATGGAAAGATCAGAAGTGTAAACTCCATTTTGGATTTTTGGATACCGGGCATTGGAGGAGTCAAGGAAGCAACTCACGACACGAATGCCAAAACGGTGAAATGCAAAACGTCGAAATACATTGATCTGACTCCATTTCAGAGTTTCGGATACCAGGAGATTGAGAAGTCAAGAGTTGAGACTCTTCAACACAGGAGTCCCGGAGTTGCGAAATTTGGAATCCTGAAATCCCGAAAGAGGCACATCAACAAGAGTTTTGCATACTGGGAAATAACTCCATTTCGGAGTCTCGGATACCGGGAGTTGAAGTGTCAAAACACTTCACCACAGGAGTGTCGAAATGCGAAACCTTGAAATCCCAAAACAGGCACATAAACGAAGAGTTTCGCAGACCGGGAAATAACTCCATTTCGTAGTTTCAGATACAGGGAGTTGGAAGAGTCAAGACTCTTCATCATCAGGATTCCCAAAATCGCGAAATGCGAAACGCTGAAATCCCGAAAGAAGGAGGACAGTTTCAGATACTGGGAGTTGGAAGAGTCAAGACTCTTCATCATCAAGAGTCTCGGAATCGTGAAATACGAAATGCCAAAATCCTGAAAGCAGGGGGTCAGTTTCGGATATCGAGAGTTGGAGGAGTCAAGAGTCAAGACTCTTCATCACAGGAGTTCCAAAGTCGCAAAACCCAAAGTCGCGAAATGCGAAATCGTGAAATATTAAAGACTCCATACTAGAAGTTCGGATACCGAGAGTTGGAGATGTCAAGGACTCTCACGACAGGAAGCCCGAAGTTGTGAAGTGCGAAAAAAACTGAAAATTTGATCTTCCATTTCGGAGTTTCGTAGACCGGGAGGTGGAGGTGTCGAGAACTTTCACATCAAGAATGTCGAAATCGCGATATGCAAAAGTGTGAAGTGATCTGGGCCAACAGATCCAGGTGGTGAATGTGGCAGACCACGTCAGAAAGGACAGGTGGAAGACTATGACACATGGCACGATCAGACAATCACAAGTATCAAGTTTTTTTGGCATCTCAGGCCACTGGAATTCACAATTCTGAGTGACATGTGGCATCCACTCGGGTCACGACACATCATCGAGTGACGCAAGACTGACCTCACTCCAGGAGTTTTTTCTTCGGGATTTTTAACTCTATCACTCCCCCAAAATCCCGAAGGATGAATTCCTGGGGTAGAGGATAGTCATCTGATCACTACGAATTGTGGACCATTGATATGGAGATCGAAGAGCTATAGAGAAGAGCTCGAACCGGCAAGCTCCATTTCGGAGTTTCGGGGACCGCAACTTGGAGAGTCGAGAAGCCTCACAACAGGATTGTCGAATTGCCGAAATGTCGAAACGCGAAACACGTTTTGGCTCAACCTGTGGTCACAGCCATTGGTCACATCGGCATAATATGGAGGAAGGAGCTAGTGCAGACAAGCCCCATTTCGGAGTTTCGGGGATCGATACATGGAGAGTAACGAAATCTTCACCACGGGGATCCTGAAATGCCGAAGTGGGACATAGAGAAATGAACGCAAGATTTAATGAAGTCAATTCAACGGTGCAGATGAATTTGAATAAAATTGAAGGGCTATTGTTGCACTTCACAGTGTAACTGCTAGAAACAAATGATGGTTTCTGCCAGAGGATGAGCTCGTCTATGACAGAGAATATGAAGAGTCTCAACTGCCAGAGAAGCTGAGGAATCTCGGCTTAACACCCAGTGATGATGGACACATGGATCGAACTGCCAGAGAAGCTGAAGAGTGGAAATTATGATCAGGCAGAGCACCCGACATGGAAAGAGCATGCAGAAGCATGGAGGGAAAGCATGCACAAGTTGCACAGAGACTATAAGAATGTAGAACAAAGAAGAGATCGGTTATTTTTGTTGTTGAGTGTGATTGAGGTGTGAAGAAGGAGGCAGAGCGCAGCAGAAAAAATGTACAGAAGGTGAATGGTGCATTGAAGGGACATGGCGCAAAGAGCATAAAAGGCAAAAGAACAGAAAGTGCAAGGATTGTGCATGAAGATAGTGAGGCAGACAAAGCAGGGAGTGTAGCAGAACAGTGATGAGAATAGTAATCCATTGATGAACATTATATCACTGTAATAAGTTTCAGTAGCAAAGATTAATATTTCAGGGTGGCAGGGTGGTGCAAGGGAGAACTGTTGTTCTCTGTTTTACAGGTTGGTTCCTGTATGATTGGAAGTTGGTGCTTCCATCAAGTTGGTGTTGGAACACCAGGGAGTTGGTGCTTCCCTCTAGTTGGTGCTAGAGAAACCAGGGAGTTGGTGGTTTCTTCTAGTTGGTGCTAGAGAAACCAAAGAGTTGGTGCTCTCAACAAGTAGCAGCTTGCAAAATAGAGGTTGCAGCCTCATTATGAGTTGGTGATCATATGTATGATAATGTAAAGAATGTAAAGATTACTTATCATATAAAGAAGAAGAGTTTTTTACCCCTTATGGGTTTCCTCAGGAAATATCTGTCTCTGTGTATCTCATATGTTTGATTGATGCTAAATGTGTTATTACTTATTTCCCTGAATTAATGTGATTATCATTGAGTGCTTTGTAAAGAGTTAAAATAAGCATAATTGTTTAAGCACAGTAACAACTTATTCACCCCCCCTCTCAGTTGTCCAATAGAAAGTAGGCATGGTAGTTGAACAACCAAATTCCCACCTTAATGGAGGTATGGGAATGGATGAAACGACTAAAGTCTATCAACCTGAGGTACAACAAAGTAACCACCTCATTTTGGGGTTGACCCACAAGTGCCTCTGACAAAATAAATGAAGAAAAATAGGAAACTTTTGGGGAATACGGGGAGGGTGTGCATAAAATTGAGAGGAGGAAACAAGGAGAAAAAGAGAGTAGGCAGATAAAGAGAATAGAAGAGAAATATTGTGAATTATCAGGTAGAGAAAAACCCAAGAACCGATCCAAGCATATTGGGCTTCGAATTTGATGCTTGTCAGGAAAGGAATTGGCATTGATAAGGGAGTGCATTAAGGGACTGTAGAGGTAGTGAAGGGAATCCCTTGTATAGTTGAATCCAACTAAGAAGGAATATAAAGATTTGTGGAAGCCTTGGGTTTGGTAGGTAAAGGGGTTTTTTCTTTTGGTTACCTGTGAAGGAGAGTGGTCTTCACTTGCCTAACTTTTTCAAGAGAAATTTGAGTTTCCCTGGTGGTATCATGGCCTAGCATGGGGGTGGATTGATATAGAAATCATAAGTGTAGAAGAGCCTATGATTGGGTGGAAAATCCTTTCCCCTTAGTTAGTTGGTTGGGAAAAAATTTATGACAAACAAGTCCCTTTGTGTGCTTATTTTATGCTCTTATATTTTTCTATTTTCCTTTACAATCTATGAATTTGTATGGATTTAAGTAGAACCTGTAAGAAAAAGGAATTGATGTATGTTCCAAGTTCCCATGTATACACAGAATTATATTTACTAGTCTTTCACTTTTGAATATGTATTCATACATTGTGTAATTTAGAACCATGAATCCTAAGAATTCACAAAGTCCATTTGGAAACCATAGTGTGTTGGCTAAAGGAGATGACTGAGGTGTGTTTTTCCTTACTCTGAGCATAATAATGTTTCCTCACTTTCAGTGGTAGGGGTATAGGAACTAAGATGACCCAATAGTATTATGGGGAAGGAAGTGAAGGAATTGGTTTTTAGGGTCCATTCAAAATCCTACTAACCCCCCTTGAAATTCCACCAACCATTGATTGTGTCTTCTACTTTCCAAAGGATCAGATGAGAGATAAATGGACATCCTAGTGTAGCCTAGAGAGCGACTGACCTTAATCTTCAAGGTATCATAGACTTGTGTTCAACTTTACATGCTAAAGCCCCCTTTATGATGTGCATAAGATTGGTACCAGGAGGAGAAAACCCTGAAATCCAGACATCTAAACCTTTAAATATAATCACACTGAGAATTTCTCGATCCCAGATATCTGGAAGTTTGGCTTTAAATTAATCTGGCCCTTGCCAAAATCCTAGATGCTTCAATGGTCAAAGTTTTTCTAGCAAAGTTCCACAACCCAACGTTTTCCATGTCATTGAATGCAGTGACATCAACATTTGAACCCCAACTTTAGGGTTTCATTTCCAGGTTCCACCCCCTTACGAGATCATGAAGCGAAGGATATGGGAACATGTGTATGAAATCATGGATTATGTGTCATGCCAAGTGGTTAGAGCACCATTGTTGTCTCACTTGCATGCATCCTTCTTAACATTGGGGGGTTAATGACCTAGGGTTCATCCAAAGTTGACCAAGAAATACCCCAAGGAGTTGGCATATCACTCCTCAGTCGAAGGTTGAAGGAGGTGTCACTTGAGACACCATGAGAATCACATAATATTGTCTTATGTCAGTGATGAAGGGTTAGTTACACATACGATCCATTCAGGTTGACATTCATACACTCCATTGCAATATTTTTAAACACTAACAACATATAACAGTAACATGAACATTCATCAAACACATGATCAACACATCAAAGGACGGGAATCACTACATATTTTATTATATTCATTCAACCAATCACATACATATATCAAACAACTCATCAATTGATAAAAAAGAGTCTTGCACTCTTGCACATTCCCACAATAGTTCATTCATGGAACAATGCACTTTCTCTCGGACTCTGCAAGTATTAAAAAACCATATTCATAACCAGACACTTTTTAAAACACGAGCTCAAAGTGATCCCAAAGACATCAACCACCGTAGTAGAGATCTCTACAGCAACAGAAAATGACTAATCCCTCAACTCACTAGCTAACCAACTGACTAACTCCTTCTCTGATGTCACTTCTCCCTTTTGTTTCCTTATCTGCTTTGGCACTCTATCACTTTCAATTGTACCCCACTCTCTCTTTTGACTACCAGTCTCGCATGCTTTTATCACATGCATGCAGTCCATGTAGCCTCTTTGAAGTCGTGGCAGTCTTAACTACCTGTCCAGCTCATCCCCTTACTACTCCATGATCTCTTGTGCTTCCTGAAGTAATCATTAAGGAATATTTCCTGAATATTAATTTATTGATTCCAATGTGCATGTGATATCTTCTTGATTTCTAGCATGCATATTAGAACTCAGACTGGCGCGCATTAGCAAAACTTGGATTGGCATGCATGGAAAAACTTGGACTGGCATGCGTGCCTCATGTAGTCCATCGTACAACTGTTGGATTGCATGCAAAATTGTAGCATGCTCAAAATTGTATTACACTCAAAACTGTAGCACGTGTGTAACCTTTACCCAAAAATTTGGGTGCCAATAGGCCCCTACCACTATTATTTGGTTCATCTTCGAGCTAATGGCCTCATGGAGTGATTGACACGATGGATGGAACCGTATTTATAAGTTCCTAAAAGAACTCCTTGAATTGATTATTAAATTCATTGAGGGTGTCATGAAGTTCCTGGGTGAGCTAAACGACCTCACCGGCATTGGCCATTGTAACCTAAGGAGTTTCCAGGTCCATTGTCTTCATATTCTTAAGCATAGGGGCCTTATCAAATGCATGAGTGACTAACTCACAAATGGTTTTCTTCCCCACCCTTGTTGCAGTAATCCCCTTCATCTTGGTTGTGATAGTTGTCATCGAGGCTTGGCACTCGCCCAGGGGTAGAGTATCCAAACTACTCTTATATTGGGTGAACTCAGTTTCTATCATGTGAACTCCTTCATTAATATAACTCAATTCGGGTGGGTTTTACAAATGATTCCATAAGGTGAAATTGTATTCCACCACTCCCAAAAATTCCTTCAATATGTTATGGTCGTCCCAGACAATTGCTTCGGTTGTTGCAATCTTCCTCTGTAACTCTATCTCCTCTGATGTTGTCTATTGAATCCATGCATGGATTTTTGTATTCTGTGATTCCAAATTTTGAATGATCTCGGTGACTGCTTTGAGTTTCTATGGAGCTGGGATCTCTAGTTTTGCATGTTCAGAAGGATAAATCCATGAATAGACCTCTTCAATTATAGTGAAGAGGTCGGCACTACTAGATAAACTAGCCTCATGTTGGGCCTTGGTATCCTTGTGCATGACAACTTCATCAAGATGTAGTGTTAGTTGATCTTGTCGAGAAGCTTCAACCTCTTGTTGCACACATAATTCTGGTTGCAATTGGGACTTGGTGTCTGCATGACTTGTGAATTCCTAGTCAAATTGAAGGCACAATTAGTCATGTGCCTGGGTAAGGGTTTGGTTCCTCTCCCCAAGATCATGGAGTATGGTAGTAACAAATCCATGTAAATAGACAGTAGGGACCTATGTAAGATCAAGCTCTATTTTAGTTGGGTCAGTTGGGACCATGACCAGCGAGCTAACACGCAAAAATCTTCTCTAGATCATGCGTGGAGCCTTGATAGACTATGGGTATTGAGGAGGAGACTTTGTTGGTGAGGGTAGATCCAGTTGTTGATACAAGGAGTCAAACTTCCCCACCATATCATTTTGGAAAAAAAAATGTTTGGACAACTGAGTGTGAAGCTCCTTCACTAATGTATCTACCTTTCAGACAGCCTACAGTGCTAGAGATCCATTCTCTAACTACTTCTTGTCATGTATTCATTGGTTTTTCACCAAACCTTGATCATGGTGGAAATTTGAGCAGGAAGAAGGGGTAAGAAATTCTTCTTTGATCCGAATAGTAAGTGGTGAGGGTGTACAGTCTTTGTCTATGTCGAGATCCGGGTTAATAGAGTGTGATCCCTAACCTTTGGAAGACCGATTGTGTTTCCTAACCCCATCTTCCTTTGTGTCAAATCCTTATGCGCTCAACATTTTCTCTTCGGAATTTGGTGATTCATGGTCCTTGGAACCAGATTTTTGTGTCTTGGATCCAGTGGCTTTGTTGTGACATCAGGAAGTAATTGTAGCCCATTGTTGTTCCTGTGACTCCTTGGTTCTGACCTCGAATTTCATTTGTACATTAGAAAATGGAGGCCGGTAGTCAGTTGTCCACACTCCAACACCCTCTAAGATATCCCTTCCAATAATGAAGAAGGGGAGTGTGGCCTTGGCCTTGTCATTGGTTGCACAAGGATAAATGAAAAGGTTATTAAAATCACATTTAAAAGATAATCCATATACCTTATCAGAATTCACTCTCGGATGTAACCCTCTCATTGGAGGAAATGATCAACTCTGTGAACCACTTTCAGAAATCCTTGATGATGTCTTCTTGGACTGTGGGTTCCTTAGAATATTAGAGACTCAAAAAGTAGGGGGAGTGAACCATGGGGTGCCCACTGTATCCTCTTCATGCCCCAATGGCATCCCCCATAAGATCATGCCCAACAAGAGGACAACCCAATTATAATGAAACTCCTTACCCAAGTTCTAAGCATCCAAATAGTCATCGATAAATGTGTTCAACAAGTATTGATCCCATGCCATCTGAACTCCTCCAACACACCATTATGCAGCGACGACAACCCTAACAGTGAATTCATCCTTTTGGAACTTTTGTATAATTTTCTAGGCCAATAATTGCATTGTGAATCTAACTGTTGGATTATTAATTTCAAGGATTACAACCCCACGCTTCCCCTTGTGTGTTCCAAACCGAGCACAAACTTCCTCCTAGGATGCATCTTTCACCTTGAGGGTCTCAGTTGGATCCTTACCAAAAGTGGAAAGACCTAAAACCTTTTGCATCGTATCATGGTCAATGGGGTAAGGTTTTTCCAACCCTAGGTAACCACCATGTAGTCTAGTGAGGAGGAATCGAACACATAAATGAACTATGGGCACTCAACTAAAATATGGACAGTTAAGTCATGTGAGGATGCCATATTTCCTTAGGGGCTTCTCCAACTTCTAAGTAACTACCTTCTCGGTACCATCTAATTTATGGATAAAGAAGGCATACTTTTAAAATTGGAGTTCGGGGAATTGATTGGAGTCACATACATTATAATGAACACAATTGAGTAGTGGGACTTTTCCCAACTTCAACCCATAAAACTCTACTCCAAATGCCATCATTAGATCTAGAATTGATTGTTCTTTCATTGCCTTAGAATTTGTTTTGGATTGGGGTTTTCTCGAGGAATCCATCCTGGATATTAGCAACCGTTGTGTCTAAAATTGTGTCGGGAAATCATGGAACTAGTTTGGAACTCAACCGCACAAGAGACCTCACCCACTGGATAGCCAAAGAGATTATGCACTTCTATTATCTTGCCAATGCTAATATAAAAATGAAAGAACACTCTCGGAGTCGAGTCATGGTAGATAAAATGGAGAAACAAGGAGATGAAATGTAATATCCCAAGACCGAGCCCCATTTTAAATTGTAAATGTAACATGTTTTATAGGCTGGTGATCCAAGTGATTATAAGCTAGGAGGCTTATGTGATGATTAGGTCAAAGAGCATATATGCTATAGGCCAATGAGCCTATTTTTGTATATGTAAATACTCATATCAATAATATAAATACATCATTGTGTGTAGACCGACCATGAATAAAGAGTTATGGGGGATTGAGCTCCACTAGGTAGGGAAAGGGATGGGGCTAAGAGGCTATGAAAAGGGCTAAGGTTGAGGGATTATCTCTATGGGAATAATATTATACTATTATTTCCTAAAATCTAGGGTTGAACATAACCTATGTTATCCTAAGTTATTGTGGGAAGGGAATGAATGTTAAGTGGAGCTCATGCAGCTTCATGAAGACAAGTGTTTGATTTGGGACATGCAGTTATATTTGGAAAACACAACATTCTTGGGGGGTCCTTTGCCATTCTGTCCATTCTCCCATGCACGCACGCACACCTTCATGTAGGAACCATTACCTCCATTATTGACCTCTGAAAATGCATGCACCTCTGGAACTCGTCGTTATACTTGAGTTATCCTATGTATTTTCTGGGGGAAGCTTGAGGCACCTGTATTTTCCTAAGGCGTGTTGTATCTTAACGGTTGGTTGTTGCTGCCAACACAATTCCTTGGCTAAGCATGGCTTGTTTCCATATTTTGTGTCTTTACCCGGTTTCGGTTACTGCCATCACTTGTGCGTTAGCTAAATGTTGTTGTTGTATTTTATAAGGAGCTCGATTGAAGAAGCAGGTTATCAGGCCTATGAGAAACTCTCTCCAGGTGAGAGAGTTTGTTGAGGAAGTGATTTCTCCTTTAGGGAGCCCAGCAGTAACTATAGATCTCTGAGAATTCATGTATGGGTTGTTGTTGAAGCCCTGGACGAGAAGTGGAGTAGCCAATGGAATGTTGAACAATGAAGGTGTATACTTCCCTAGGTGGGACAGGCATGTGGGGAATGAGAGGTTGTGAACTGTGTGCATAAGTTGGCTCTTGGGAGGGAATCATTCCTGATGTACTATGCGACTTCCTGTAGTCTTAGCCTAGCCTAGACTAGCCTAGGAATCCCTTTACCCGAGTGGAATTTAGTCCCATCTCGGGGGTGACCCACTGTTGAGAGTGATGAGCAGTGTGGTCTATGGCTAGGAGTTTTGTGGAAGGTCTGCACACAGTTGGTGGTATTCTACCAAAAATATAAGTACCATTTCTATGTTCATTTACATGTTGTGTATTTGTACATGTTTTATATTATGACTTTATCTTGTATATGTTGTACATATAGGATTTACTGTTATTTCTGCATTTATCTATGTATTAGCATAATTTAATTGTTTGTTAAGTTGTATTTGTATGATGTTTTGCAAGAGTTTTTGTGTGCCATAGCCCAGCAGGTCTATGGTTGGGTAGCTTATATTTTGGTTATCATAAGCTCAGTAAGAATGTGTATTGTAGTAGCATGCCCCAGCTTGGGTGGCTAGGGATGTTACAAATTAGTATCAGAGCCCATGGTTTCAACACTGAAACTAGATGGGTTGTGTATGAGTAAATTGAAGTTACAGAGTGCCAAGAGGGCACTAAGAGCACCTTAACTATGGCAAAAAATGCAAAAGGTGTAGCAGTTCGAAAAATTCAGCAGAGGAGGGAAACCACAGCAACCGTGGTATTGGGACACAAAGTTCAAATTTAGCCATAAGATCTATTCGGGAGAAGGAAGACCCTTCACAACCATCAGATCTGGAAAAAGGAGCATGGTGGTTGAGCACCAAAGTCCTCTGAACTGCACCACTCCAGTTGTTTGAAGTTATTTGTCGTAAAAGAGGCAAAAGCCCTAGAGTTCTGAAGTTCTGGAGAGGATCTACATCGTAGATCACTGGGATAAGTGCTCTACTATTGGATTTGGCCAAGGAAAAATCGGAGTCGTTATATCAAACAAAGATCAGGAGGTGAGGCATAGTGGTGAAGATCAGATCAAAACCATCAGATCTACACGTGAGCGAATGTGAGTCGTAGATCTCACGGCATTTCGAAGGTTCATCACTCTGGGAGAAGCGCTTCCTCAAGTTGCCAGGAGGGAAATATCCCTAAGTCCTGAACTCCATAGTTAATCTAGACCGTTCATGTTTGAGGACACGTGTCTGCATATCAGCCTATTCAGGAATTCAGCATTCGGGAGATTTGCGGTGTAGTGTGGAGAAGTCTACCAAAGTCTTGAAGTCCCGAAGTCCGGAACCAATCCAGACCATCCATTTCCAGGGACACGTGGTCTAATCGAGATGGATCTCAGTGGTCATCCACCTTTTCCACTAAATCACCATTTTGAGCCTGTGGTTTTGATAAACCATGACATTCACCCTTTTGATGGGGAATGGAAAGTAATTCCATCTTCATTTGTTAATTACAGGCATCATGTAATGGTATTATGGACATGTCTACAACATAGCGTTAATGCATCGGATCCCATTATCACTCCACATTTAAGCATGCTTGGGATAGAGTAGTACTGGGATGGGTGATCACCCGGGAAGTCCTAGTATTTTACATGCCTATGGAATTTTATAAACTTAGTCCAATTTATCCCACATGCATCATGGGAATTGTTCTCCTCTCACTCTCTCATATATAATTGAGGTGAAGGGGGGCCTTTAAGCATGAAATGGAGTGTGATGTAAAGATTCTTGTGAAAAAAGTGTAGCCAACATCTCTTTATCTTCAGAGATAAGCCACCCCATTTTTCCAGTTTGTGTTCTACAGTGTTTTTCTATCTTATTAAGTAATAGAAGTTCGATTTCACTATATGTATGTGTTCTCTTCTATATTTTTGTTCATTTCATTATTATATATCGGTTGTATTTCTTCCTTCATGTCGTTCTCAAAATAATCTAGATCAGTGGTATCAGAGCAATCTGCTCCTTGTCATTTCTCAACGCAGGTCCTCGACGAGTTCATGGTATATATATTTGGGTCTCAAGCTAGTTTCTCTTGAGGAAAACTACTCTCGCTAGCCCAAGTGACCTCCCATGGCAGAAGAAAACAGAGATGGTAGAGCGGGATTTCCTTTCAAGATGTTGCTCAAGGAAGCCCTCATGCGACAAAGGAACAAGATGATGGACAACTTCGCTCAGATCCTTCAAATACTATTGATGGCAGCAGTCAAGGCATCTTCAACAAGCAAACATTTTGCAAGTGCGACACCCTTCAAGGTACAAGTCAATTTTGATATCCCCTTATTTGAAGGCCAGATAGATGCAGATGCTCTAGAAAAATGATTGAATCTGCTAGAAGGTTATTACTCTATCCAAAAAAATTCTGACAGTGAAAAGATCATCTTCGTGCTCGTTAAAGACTTTCCCCATGTGAGATCTTGGTGGGAAGGTTACTAGGAGAGGTACATCGCGGATGAATCTACACTATTTGGGAGAGAACCCACTTGGGCGACCTTTGTAGATTCCCTAAACGAGGAGTTCTACCCTGTCAAAAAATATGATGACCAATACATGAGATGGAACACTTTGCGTCAAAAAAGAGACCAGATGGTGCCAGAGTACATCAACATCTTTCATACATTGCGCACAAAGTTGGGTATCAAATACTTTGAGTGACACCTGGTTTTGAAGTATCGTAGTGGTCTACACAAGTACATCCAAACAGAGATGGATTTCTTGGACATCTCCTCACTGGGAGTTTCTTATCGATATGCAATCAAAATTGAGCATAAATTCAAGCAGCAGAGTAAGTGGGAGAAGCATGGACAGAGCAAGGAAGGCCAACCTCAAGAGAGCCAATCCAAAATGCAGGCAAATAAGGGTAGCGGGAAGTATAAGAAAGAAACCGGAAAGTGGTGTGAGTTCCACAACAGCCCTTGGCACAACACTGATGAATATCACTCAATACAATCATTGGTGGCCAAGCTCAATGACAAAGAGTCGAACCTCGACTTGGACCCTGATTCAAAAAATAATAAAAGGAGACAGATCATTGATGCAGAACCCATTGCTATTGTTGCAACTACAACAATCCAACCAGAAGAGGATCCTAAGGAGGGGGAGTGACTCTTCCATTCACAGATGTGGGTGAAGGGGACCCTGCTGCATTTTATTGTTGATAGCGGAAGCTAAAAGAAAATCATCTCAGCAGAGGTTGTCAAGTAGTTGGATTTTCCAACAACACCACACCCGCAGCCATACAACATTGGGTGGCTTCTCCAGGGTCAAGATCTTCATGTCAGCCAACAATGTCGCTTGTACTATGGCATCGAGCCCTTCAAGGATGAGGTATTATGTGATGCTGCCCCACTAGAAGTCTATGATGTTCTATTAGGACAACCATATATGTGTAGGTGTCATGCTATTTATGAGTCTTGACCTCGCAGCATCATTTTTACTCTTGGGGGTCAACTATACTGAATACTAGAGGTAGTTTCAACTATTGTTCCACCAAAACAATGAACAAAATAATCTCTCACACTACAAAGTTTAGCCTCTTTACAATATGATCAGAAGGTGAACAGAAGGACATTGCAACCACTGCAGCCTCAGCCCAAGACCTTTCTATCTAGAAAAAGCAGATCAACGGGATTGTAGAAGAGTACCAAGATGTTCTTTTTGCACCTACGGGGGTGCTTCCACATTTCCCAGTCAATCAAGGTTATAACAGAACCCTTCATACTCTTCATGTTGCATATTCACCGACAGAGTCCTCCCACACTCAGGTAGATCATGCATCTAGATTGGTTGAACGGATTCAACCCCTCAAGCAATAGGTTCATGACAGCCTTCAACAAGCTAAGCAGGACATCTTCTTCAGCAAGGAAAGTAGCACACCATTGCTTCCTAAAGGGGGAGGAATGATCCAGATGGATCTTAGTGGCCATCCACCTTTTCCACTAAATCATCATTTTGAGCCTTTGGTTTTGATAAACCATGACATTCACCCTTTTGATGGGGAATGGAATGTAATGTCATCTTCATTTGTTAATTATAGACATCATGTAATGGTCTTATGGAAATCAAATCGAGGGTAGTCCGAAAGACCAGCTATCCAGGAGAACAGAAGCGTGGAGTGCACAATACTCCTGAAACTCCAAAAAGTAGAGTAGATCCTCGCCATTGATCGGGAGAGGACATGTGGCAGTAGATTATGTAGTCCAGAGATTCAGCACTCCAGAGGGAAGGAGTGAAAAATCACTTAGGTGCAAATATTCCCAAAGTCCCGAAGAGCGAAACTCATCCCAGTCGTTGATCTGAAGGAGGACACATGGAGGAAGGAGAGGATCTTTGGTAATTCTGCACTTCGGGAGATGTATGGAGAGGTGCCCTGAAAAATCTGAAGCCCGAAGCTACGGATTAAATCCCAATCATTGATAGGAGGAGACATGTTTCATTAGATCCTGTAGTCTGGAGCCTCAGCACTCTGGAGGAAATTGAATCATAACAATTCATATTCAAAAACTCCTAAAGGCCTGGAGGGCAGAGTTAATCTCAACCATTGTTCAAGAGAGCCACGTGGAGGGCAGATTTCATTCTCTAATAATTCGGCGCTCCGGAGGATTGAGAGTGTGGACAAGAACTAATTCCTGAAAAGGTCGAATGAGTAAACCTTTGGATAATTGGGAGGGACTCTATTATAGGCAAAAAGGAAAGATAATAATCGATAGTTGATCAATGAAGTGATCAACAATCAATAATCTGTTTTGGAAACCTGAGAAAGGCATAGGAATAACCAAAACTTCTCTTCTTAGGGAAGTGTAACTGCGAGTGTCAAATTGCAGCAAAAAACAATGAAGTTAAAATATTTGTTACCCATGTTTTTGGATTGGGACGCCATAAGAGGCTATATCTTACTGGTGTAAGGATCTAATAAAGGAACGTTGATAGTTCATCATATAGTTGGAGCAGCGTAATCATCTAGACATGGAGAAATTCCAGATCAGTGATGGGTGAGATCATGACCGACAGATCCACGCGAAATAGATCAACGGACAGGAACGATTGTGGAAGTCCAAAGGTAAATTAATGAATGGGTTATTTCACATCCCGCAATCAACCGGGAACATAGATCTCCATCAAGAGGAAGATCAATGGTGGACGTTGATTTCCACTCCATCACACATATTTAGATTTCGAAAGTCCAAAGAAAAACTAACGAAGGGGCTATTTCACATCCCGTAATCAACTAGGATCGTAGATCTCCATCGGGAGAAATATCAACGGTGGACGTTGATTTTTTATCCATTGCACATCTTTCCATTGCGCAAGTCATGGTTGTTTTTAAACCGTGAGCATGTTTGAGGTTCACAATCAACCAGGATCATCGATCTTAAAGTGATCGACATATCAACGATTTTTCCAGTTTTAGGATTGGAACACGCATAATATTGTGGTTGTAATGCCTAGTGAAGAACTCTTTAGGTTCAGTGCAATGGTAAGAAAGAAATCGGTTCCTGGTAAAGGGAATTAAGCCTTGGTGATGGGTTTGAACATGAGGAGCTTATATTAAGCTCCTGAAGGCTAAACAAAATTTTGATATATTATGAGAGCAAACAAGTTATTTAAAGGGAACCATGAAGAAGAAAATGGTTATATGCATGGTTTTGAATGAAAAAGAGATGGTGCCTGAGAAGAATCCATCTCAAGTGGTATAGAGCCATGAGTGACATCCCCAGAGGTTGGAGGTATCACTTGAAATTATGATGATAAATTAAAAGCATAAATAATTACTTCCAGTTAATTGTATGCAGCTAGTGAAGGAGGCATATGTGCATTCTTACAGTATGCTAGAGATTGGTTATGCATGTCAATTTTGAGGCTAGTTGGCAAGGAGAAGAGAAGAGTGCAAGAAAACTCAAATACTAAAGTATTCAATCATGAAAGGGCTGAAGAAGTTCAGTCTCGAAAGGTGAATGGATGTTGAAGATCCAAAGTCTATAAGACATCATGATTGGAATTATAATTCGTCCAAGTATGAGTGGGGATAGATGGATCCAGGAAATAAATAAAAGATGAAGGTTAATATCAACTTAATATTTGGCTATAAATGAAAAGGAAGCCAAGAGTGATTTGGCTAGAAAGTGCTCAGGTCAGAAATAATCATGTACAGTGATTACAGTGAGAGCACAAGAAGATTCAGGAATCTAGGAAGAAGTGAAGACTTATGGGATCAACAAAAAAAAGTGATACAGGAAGAAATAAGTTTTTGTGATTACTATAGCAGCAATTATGTTATGGATTGTTGGACATCCATACACAGAAAGGGAGAATTATTACATTTTGCAAGTGTTTATGATGATGTTGTTGCATATGGAAGGAAGCAATAGAAAGCTGGAATGTTGATTATAAGACTGATAAAGAGGCATGAGAACTTCTACTATCATCGGCTAATCAGGTAGCATCAAACTCATTTAATGGAAGCTATGTAGGTAAGTATTTCTCTTTTGAAATTATGTTGCATAATTTCCAAAGGGAAATTCAAGTAAGAATTTCCCCAGATTAAATTTTTATAATATTCAGTATGGTATTGTTTAAGCGCATTAACAGGAATAAGTTACCACTAGGTGTGGTAAAGGCTAGAGGCATTTTATAGTTATCAAAGCTTTTTAGCTTTTGAATGCACACACTGACATAGTAGCGTGTCATGTTAATTTGGTTATGAGGCAATAACCAAAGAAATAAAAGATAAGAACTAATTATAGGAATGGATGCCAGGAAAGCTAGTCATGTATGAGACCAGGACATGGTTGGATATGAAAAAGTGTGGATATAGAAAGGTTATGTACCACACAAATACCCAATGAGCTTCCTACCTTTAAATAAAACTTGTACTGGAACCTTTTTGCTAACATTAATGCACACCACAGAATTATATTATTGGTGTAGTGTTCGGGTCAAAAAAGAAGGCATCCAAATGATCGAGAATACGATGGGGAATGTGTGGAGAATGTGTCAAGACATTGGCCAGATTTCCAATTTATGGATGGTGAGATACATGAATTAGATAAATTTCATTCTGAAAATCAATACAAAGGTGCATTGAATAGATGAGCATTGATAGTTGCACTCATGCCTAGTAAGTGGCAGAGTTGCACTCATACATGATAGAATTGCATACTTAAATACATTTGATGAATGTGTTTTGTGAGTGCATGCATATATATTATTGCATGGAAATAATTATACTAGCAGTTGAAGTGTTGCTAACTCATGGAGTTGAGAACATTTCAGAAGTTGTTAGACAATGCAACATGAAGGTTGCAAGTCAAGTAGTCACATGAGCATTGACTACATGAAATTTTATGTTCAGAAAAGAAGTAATGAACTTACTAATATCAATTAAGAATGGGCGTATGCATAGAATGATAATTCATTTTATTTAATAAATTGTTTGTAATCGTGATTGAATTGTTAGTTATGGACAACTCTCAGAACACTTCATAAGGTTTTTGTACATATTGCAATGAGAGTATGATGTACAGGAAATACTGACAATGTTTTGTTGAATGCAAGATAGAACCATTGTAGGAAAAATGGTATTCAGTGTGGTTTTTGCTAAAATCCAGAAGGAAGACTGCATCATATTATTGCAACAGCAATGAAAAATTATGAAATAGAATTTCATATTTTGGGGAAAAGTTGAATTACTTATGAAATAAGTTTGAGTTCTAAATGAATTGTTTTATGTTCTCTCATGATAATTGCATGTGTGTGATGTAGATGAGATGATATTGATTAAAGTTGGAATGCTGGGAAAGAACAACTATTGTTGAGGACACTAAAGCCCTATAATTGTAGAACCTTGGTGGAATTCTGGTAATTGGTTAGTGCTCTCCTTGTGTGTGAAATCCTTAGCAAGATGGATCGTTTAAGGAGCCTCGAAGGGTGAGTGAAACAAGGAGGCAACTCAAGGATGCTTATGGAATGGTAGCTTCCATAAGGAGGGTGTGTCAAATGGAGCAGTGAGATGAATTGTTTCTAGAATCATCGTTATGGAATAGAGAAATTGACTTCCAGTTGCAGTATGAATACTAGAATTGGTGCTGGAAAGTAGAGCACCAGATGGATAACAAGATTCCAATAGCTAAAGCTTGTATATTTTTAAAAAAGAATTTGAATGGTACATGGTATATAATGCATTGAGGACAGTGCATAAATAAGGGGAGGGGATTGTAATACCCCAAGATCGAGCCATAGTTGTAATTGTAAATGTAACATGTTTTATAGGCTGGTGAGCCAAGTGATTATAAGCTAGGAGGCTTATGTGATGATTAGGTCAGAGAACCTAGATGCTACAGGCCAATGATCCTCTTTTTGTATATGTAAATACTCATATAAATAATATAAATACATCGTTGTGTGTATACTGACCACGAAGAAAGAGTTATGGGGGACTAAGCTCCACTAGGTAGGGAAAGGGATGGGGCTAAGAGGATAGGAAAAGGGATAAGCTTGAGGGATTATCTCTATGGGAATAATATTATACTATTATTTCCTAAAAGCTAAAGTTGGAAATAACCTATGTTATCCTATGTTCTTGTGGGAAGGGAACGAATATTAAGTGGAGCTCGTGCAGCTTCATGAGGAAAATTGTTCGATTTGGGACATGCAGTTATATTTGGAAAACGCATCATTCTTGGGGGACCTCTGCCATTCTGGACATTCTCCCATGCACGCACGCACGCCTTCACGCAAGAATCAATTACCTCCATTATCGACCTCTAAACATGCATGCACGCACGCCTTCACGCAGGAAGCCATTACCTCCATTATCGACCTCTAAACATGCATGCACCTCTGGAACCCGTTGTTATACTTGAGTTATCATTTGTATTTTCTAGGGGAAACCCAACGCACCTGTATTTTCCTAAGCAGCACTATGTCTTAAAGCTTGGTTGTTGTTGCCAATGTGGTTCCTTGGTTGAGCATGGCTTGTTGCCATCTTTTGTGTCCTTACACGATTTCGATTGCTGCCATCACCTATGTGTTAGTTGAATGTTTTTGTTTTATTTGCTAATGAGTTGGATTGAAGAAGCAGGTTGTCGGGCTTGTGAGAAACTCTCTCCAGGTGAGAGAGGTTGTTGGGGAAGTGATTTCTCATGGAGGGATCCTAACAGTAGCTACAAATCTCTGAGAATTCTTGTTCGGCTTGTTGTTGAATCCCTAGAAGGGAAGTGGAGTAGCTGATGGACTGTTGAACAATGAAGGTGTATACTTCCCTAAGTAGGACAGGCATGTGGGGAATGAGAGGTTGTGATTTGTGTGCCTAAGTTGGCTCCTGGGAGGGAATCCTTCTTTATGTACTTTGCAACTTCTCGTAGTCTCAGCCTAGCCTAGGAATCCCTTTACCCGGGTGGAGTTTAGTCCCAGCTCGGTGGTGAACCACTGCTAAGAGTGATGAGCAGTGTGGTCTATGGTTGGGAGGTTCGTGGAAGGTATGCACACAATTGGTGGTCTTCTACCAAAAAGATAAGTATCATTTCTATTTTCATTTACATGTTGTGTATTTGTACATGTTTTATATTATGAGTTTAGCTTGTATATCTTGTACGTATATGCGTTACTATTATTTTTGCATTTATCTATGTATTAGTAGAATGTAATTGTTTGTTAAGTTTTATTTGTATGATGTTCCGCAAGATTTTTTGTGTGCCATAGCCCAGTAGGTCTATGGCTGGGTAGGTTACATTTTGGTTATCAGAAGCTCAGTAAGAATGTGTATTGTAGTAGCATGCCCCATCCTGGGTGGATGGGGATGTTACATGGAACACTTCTCTCACTAAAAAGTATTGTAATAATAATGGCGCATGTCCTTCAACTGGATTTTTAGTTATTTCTCAATCCTTACTGCTAGCTTACCAGTATCCCCTTCGATCTTTGCCATCAAATTCGCCTCGTTGGAAAAGGATCAGTCATTATAGAATTAATGATATGCTTTCTACCAACCACTGTAATTAACTCCTCATTCATTCTAAATCGGGAAAATCATCCTCATGTCAGTTGCGTTAATGACTCTATCTTTCTAAATTTGGAGAAAATATACATGGTGTAACAACCTGTCACATCCACCATTATTACCACAAATATTTTTCATCGTTAAATATTTTAGTATGATGTGGATAACTCATTACATGGGTGAGTATTTATTCTTCGTGGGCATCGCACATGACTCCTGTGAACCCCTGCATTGATTCATCAAGTTTTAATCTGCCACAACAATCCTTGACGGGTCATGACACTCTTTCACATGGTCATGACACAGGTGATATTAAATTGTTTGATAAACTCATGGATCTTCCCTCGAATGTGCAAACCGTAAACCCTAACTCTAATTCAATCAATACCTTCATCATGACTGGAAACGAATTTGTTGGTTGGCATGTCTTGAAGATGGGAGATCGCTTCTTTTGGGTATTGATTTATCATTTCTCCGCACAGTACACATCTGTTGGTTGGAATTTTGGTTGTTCCTCCACGCCTAAATCTATCAAACTCATAAGACCTTCATGCAAAGAAAATGGCCCATTCCTTTATGCTAAATTTCGTCCGACCTGAGTCCAAGCTAGTGGTTTCTTTCCTTTGTAAATAAATAAACAAAATAATAAAAAAAAATGATATAAATAATAAAAAAAATTGGGAAGGGCTAGATTAGTTTTGGGTTGATTTCGCATTTACTCAGTGTATTTTCTCGCTTTTATTTCTTTTTGCTTCCTTTTCATTTTTTCCTTTCTTACAGTCAAAAGTGATGGAGCTATGATTGGTGATATTAAAAGGTAGGCTATCTGTATATTTTTAACCGATTGAACAAATCTATTGGTGGACAGCAGACTTGCAGGTGAACTAAGTTGTCTTCCTTTGTCATGATTCCTCGCTTGTTTACCATTCACTTGCTACGCAGAACATCCTTGCTCGTCACATTCGTCATTCCTATCCCCTTTTTCCTTCTTTCCCTTTCTTCATACCCCTTCATTTTGAGATGCCCCCAGAATACGCATTGTGGACACTCAGTGTTTTGGGTCTTTCCCTCAACGCACATCCACGACATGTTTCTAGCCGCGTAATCATTTAGTCAATTTTTGAAGAGTTGTCCCTTCAGGTTATACAACAAATCCAAACCCCCTCATACTTACCACTTTCCATGAGTTATTCCCAAAGTCTCAATCCATGAATCCCTTGACCTCCATCATGTCTCCCCCTGTTGTATAACTTGGTCCACCTAACCCTATCAACCTTTTCTTGTCCCACATCAAGTCGCCCTCAGTCCTACCATTACCCTTCCCTTCCCCTTTCCTGCAGAGAATCAGTGATCATATTTTATTGTTTAAATCTTGCATGCCACTGTAAGCGACGTGCATCTATTGGTTGGAAATTGTTGACAATGATTTTTGTCAACGGGACTTAGCCAGCAAAGCGTTGCCAAGCTCCCTCTCGAGTCACGCTACTTGTGCAAGTTTCGCTTATTCTCATTAAATGTTGGTGCATTGTTCTTAGTGAATTTATTATGGCGCTTGACTCTTTTCTAAACAGATCCCTTTATGTACTCCTTGCATTATTCGCGCCCTCTTATTTCTCTAATCACACACATGTCCAAAAACCCTTATGTCTCCATTATTGATCTAGGAACTCACCTTACTCACTATGTAAAAAAGAAGCTCAATAACTATTCTTCAAAGATCAATTATGGTCATGTTATACATTTCAAAGTCATGCCATATTCCTATGATTAACACACTAAACCTTATTTTTTTTAAAACTATTATTATCACACCTCATGTCACATTAATGTTGTTCCATCATTCCACTCCCCGTCCACTCTTCAAAAGCAATTATATTATCATTCTTTACCCAACATATATCACCTTTTCAAGCTCTATGTCATGTGCCCATCTTTTAATATTTTATTTGTCCCATAAAGTTATACCATTTTCTTATTAGAGTTATAACTTTAACATCATACAATAACAAAGAAGGAGTATATTTAAATGATAGTTTCCACATGGATTATCTTATTTTAGAAGGCAACCTATGACCCTAACGGGCTTTCATATTGAGGAAATGTGATAATGTATACCAAACTCTTGATGAGGCGCCATATGGAAAAAAAAATTATGACATGGGATTGTATGATGTTCTCTTTGAGACATCTTGACAAATCTATCAATTGGGACAATCTATGCATACTTGAGATTGTTTGTTTGGATCTTATTGACAGAGAAGATGACACTCATGCCTTGCACCTTATGGTTGGTCTACTTCTTGACGGGAAAGAGTTTCAACAAAGAGTCCAAGATTACTCCATGAGTCGTGGTTCGCCTGAGCATTGGCTTAACCCTGGCCCTTTTCGACGTGTTGAACCTCAGCAAGCACTTGGAAATCACCTTGCAGGAGAGGATAGGTACCCATTGTGTTTTGATGACATGGAAGTGTGTGGATTGTTAGTAATTCCCTTGATTATTTACAGGCTGATGCAAGAGACACTGCAAAAAAAGTCTTGTTGCATGTTCTGGACTCATGGTCTACCACCCTTGCGATTCACATTATCTCGACGTCTTGATGAAATATAATACCTCGATCGGCGTTGATCCTATATGCTTATCCTTTCCGGTAAAACACAACGAAGGATGGACGTCTGGTGTATAACTGTTATGCTCTGCATTTTGGTTGAGCTTCATTAAGAAATGCACAGGTTTGTACAGAAAAATATTTTGGTTCAACTCTTCTGCAAGCGGGAGAACGCTTGATCTTCTGAACGCGTTCAAGGTTCCGTTGTCCAGCACAACCGTTTCAGATATAGGGTCTACTATTATTGTCTCGGAACTGGAAGGATCGATCGCAGTAAGAAATACTGTGCAATAGGAAGATTGCTCGAACTCTGAGCATGAGCCCGATTTTGAATTCAGTAAACAATAAATCCATCTGCAAATGAAATTTTATAAATTGCTGAGAGCTGGCACTCGCGCTCCAAGTCTAGCTTGCATAACCTGTTATAAATCCTAAGTGATAGAAGCATTGCATCATCGCAGCAGAACCACAAATGAGTACCTCCCCAGGGGATTTATCGTTATTTCAATTGTGTTAGATTTTTTATATGGGTGACAGGCGCGGCCTTTATCTCTTCATACGGTTTGGCAATAATGACACCATTCGATCTTTTGTTGCAGATACATCTCTTCCAGATTATGGGTTCCCTCTACATAAGAACACACCAATATGGCAGGATTACCTCTCCCTATCAACAATCATCTATCTGTTAAATATATTGTACCCTCAACAGTATGACCGTACACTGCCAGCTGTACTGGACAGTTGTACTTTCTATTTTTGTCTTGCTTGAGCATATATAG